>VVHJ01033288.1:0-17192 GCA_015107715.1 Tylochromis polylepis | reverse complement strand
CGCACGCAGACAGACAGACAGACACACACACACACACACACACACACACACACACACACACACACACACACACACACACACACACAGAGCAATCAACATTATTGAGATTGCCAGACAAACAGGGCTCACCCAGGAACAGAGCAGCAATCACCTGTCAGTCAGATGACAGACCTGACTGAGAGCAGGATTAAGAGTTTGTCCTCTGTCTGCACCCCTCAGAGCTTAAACATTTAAATAAACTATAATGACTGATAACTCTAGCATAAGTTACCATCCTAGCACCCACTCTCACTCAGTTCCTCTCTGTTTCCTGTTCCATTATGTTTCATCCCATAAACAATATTCCTAGAAATTTTGTTTCCAAAGCACAGTGTTAGGATTAGGGTTTGGGACTAGCGTTGGGGTTATCATTGATGATGACTTATGTCTCAGAGGGTTAACTGGCATAGATTGTTTGTCTCACAACCAAAACTGAATAGACAAGAGATATGCTTTTCTTTGCATCAAATGCCTCAATGACTCAACATGTGATTTTGGTCCTGAACAGCTCGGCGTCATAGAGTGATAAATTAATTCCCAAGATAATCCCACGGGTCAGTGTTAAGAGTAGCTGGCTGCCAGGTGACGCTCAATAGAAGCTTGGTGATGCTGGGGAACAGTGAACCCAAATGTTGAAGTATATCTTACACAGAATGACGTCATACAAAGAAAATCAAAGCTGTTGTTGTTGTCATTACCAAAGAAGGAAGCTTGACCATTTCTGAAACACAGAGGTTCACTGTATTTTTTTTAATCTTCACCTTGTTTAAATATATATTTCTCATTGATGATAAATAATTATGTCATATGTCCTCCAGAAAGCGTACCATGGATTTTCTCAACATCCTCATCTCCCAAAGTCATTTTGATAGTTTCTGATCACATATATATATATGATACACATGTTAGTATTGTGTTAATGTGCTTTCTGAATTCTAGTACTTTATAAGCACTGGGTGCATGTGACGCTCATTTTTTTTTTTAATAATGTGTGGGTTTGCACTTACATATTTGTGTTTATGTGTGTGCATGTTTGTGTGCGTGTACACATGCTCACAAGTGCAATAGGATTATTTCTCTTCTGCATTTGCTGTCGGGGATTCCCAGGCTGCCCCAAACAATGGTGGATGCTTTTGTTATGCAGGAAAGCTGCTCACTTTTCCCCCTCCTACCAGCTTTCAATCCATCTGTCCCCATCCGTCTCTCCCGCTCTGTCTAACAGAGTCAGTCCAGCAGAACACGAATGCATTTTTCCTTTTCCATCTCGGTGGAAGAAACACAAAATCAAACCAATAAAATCCTTTTGTGACAAGGGTTTTACTCCTGCAAGTGAATGGCTTTGTGTGTCAGCCTCTGTGTTCTTTGTGAGTGTATTTTGTAGTACAGGAGAAATTTTTGCAACTCTCCATGTCTTGTGTGTCAGTGGTTGGTATATATTTTCCCAGAAACCCATGTGTTTGTCCCACACACCTTTTACAAACACCAGGCTAACTAGCTGCCGTCCCTTTTCATGCTGAAGTTAGTTTCCTTTTATCCTTTAGGATCAACACTCAACGCAACACAACACAACAGGACATTGTACCTCGTCCAGACCACCGAGCCAGTTGTTACTCAAGAGCAAAACTTGGTTGTATTGATTCACATCGGCCTCCCTGTTGTTTCAGCTCAGCGAGCAGTACATTGGAGGGAATGTTTGTACAGCAGTGAGTGATGTACAGAGTGATTTAGAGCTTCCTCCGGGGGTACCAGAGGAGAAGGCGATTATGAAAGCAGACATTTTGAGACATGAGGGAAATAAAGTTGAGGTTGCTCAGAGTTATTGATTTTTAGATGTCAGAAATCCTACTTGATAGCACAAAATTGTTGTAATGACTAATTTTAAGCTGCAGCTGACTAATTTTAACAGGAGTATCAATAGCAATAATACTGATAGTGCTGCGGTAGCTGTTATGGTTCAAATCCTGATGCCACTTTGAACTAACGGGCTGATGATTCCCCAGTGCTATGCACGCTAAAATCTATATTTTGAGAAGAAGGGGTAGAATCCTATTCCTTCAGGCTTTTTGATAGAATAATAATACACTGATACTTCTAAAGACTTTTTCACTGATTTTTCCACAGTTTTTATTTATTTATTTATGTCCCATCTACAGCTAGGTCCATAAGTATTTGGAGAAATATACAGTTTTTGTAAATGAGCCTGTCTCCACCACCACGCCACTTATACAATCAGGATGTGACTGAAGTGAGGACTTTTAGTGAAAGTATTGCATTGTTTAGGAATTACAGCAATTTTTCCACACATAGTACCCCATTTTCAGAGGCTCAAAAGTACTCAAAAGACAAAGTTTTCAGCATAAAAGTTGTTCTTACTGTAATACTTATTTTAAAAAAATCTTTTACTGTCAGTGACTGCCAGAAGTCTAGAACCTATGCATATCACTAAATGATGCGATTCCTCTCTTGAGACGCTCTACCAGGCCTTTACTCCAGCCACCATCAGTGGCTGCCTTTTTGTGGGTTTATCTGCCTTCACTCTTATATTTGAAAATCTGAAAAGCTGCTGTGTTGGCTTGAGGTCAGGTGACTAACTGGGCCCTTTTCTTTACCTTGAGAAAGTCTTGTTTTTTTGTTTTTTGTTTTTTTTGCAGTATGCTTTGAGTCATTATCAATTTTCACTGTGAAACACTATCTGCTCAGTTTTCCAGCATTTTGCTAAATCAAATTCAAGGTGACTCTGTAAGGAGAATTTTGTATAGAAATGTGAATATACAACCACCATGTAGTTGAAGCAATTTAGAACACATAATTACAGGTACAAACATATTAAAGCACAGTAAGAGGAAACACACAGGACTTCTGTTAGCTGTTACATGTTGTCACTGCCAACTCTATGATGTGTGAACATGGCCCAACCTAATGCCACGGTCTTGGGTTGGGGTGAAGAGACCGATGCCTGCGATGCCTGCGGGGCATGGTCCGTGGACATACAAAAAATGTTGTCATCAGTGAAATCCAGCATGAACACTGCAGGACTTTTTATGATATTTTGACTTCTTCAGCGCAGGTACAACTGCATTCCATGTCAGAGTTATGGTGTTGTCATGATGCCTCAGTGTGTTGCCTTACTGAAACAGAGCCATTATTAATGGAATTAGCCACACCTGTGGTTTTCCTGCTATGACAAGTCAAAACATCAGCTGTGAAAAAGGGCTTTTCTAAAATTATGGATTAAAGGAGAGAAGCAAGAGGGATGACTTGTAGCATGTGTGTATGTGATGGCCGAGAAAAAGTGAGAGGCAGTATGATAAAAAACCTCAAGCTTGCCATCCCAGTGGGGTATCTGCTCCATTCTCCATCTTCTCAGATTGAATTACCCACCATTCTACTGGCTCAATACATCACAGCAGACATACAGCTGCTGCAGATACATCTACAGCACTGCACATTTGTCTACTTTTTGTCAAGCCCTGGATAACCAGCGAAGATTATTTGAAGTGTACATTTGTTCTTTTGTGTCTTATTTAGTGAAAAACAAACTGATATCACTGTGACAAATGCATGCTCGGTATATTGTGAAAATTACAACTCCTTATTGAATGGGCTGAGGCAAATCAGGAGGATGACAGATTTGATGTATGCATCCGCCATGCTAAAATGACAAGCTGCTTGTCTTTCTGTCTTTTCATTCACAGTTCATGGTAGAATATGCATACGCCATTTCAGAACATTAGATGGCCTGCATCCATCTCACTTTATTGCTTTATAATACTGCGTACAGAATACTATATGCATATTGCAACATGATTTCATCTGCTTTAAACCAGCAGAAATATATTCACACTTTCAGTTTTTATTCGCATCTGTCACAGCATTGAACTAAATGATTGATTTTCTCTCAGTGATTTATGCATACGTTGTAGAATGACCACTCGGTAGCTTTCCTTATAACACTGCGTTATTGAACATGCACTCAGCATCCATCAGTTATAACCACACAATAACGGGTACGACCACTAGGTATATACTGCCACTAGGCAGCCCTGCTGTAAAGCATATCACATGACATAAAGCCGCAATACTCCACGGCTCAGCGTAGGCACTAACATAATCCAGTATATGACATCTCCCCCCCTTTTCCTGTTATTTCCAATAACAAAACTGTATTTAACAGCAACAAGATAACGACAACATGTGACTCTCTAATAGCCACTGGGAGGTTCTCTTAAGGATTTGGGTACAATTAACTCGCTGTTGGCCTGAAGGGCAGCGGCCTCAAAACAGGACTTATTAAGCAGGTTAAACCGTTATGGTAATTACATCAACCAAGTAACAGTAGCATCGGTTGAGTGTCAAACCATAAAGTGCAAGAACAGTAACAATACAGCCTTCCCACACCCCAGTCCTACAGATCCAGTCTCATGACCGGCTTGCGTACCTGGCCGCACCTGGTGTGTATCTGATCTGGTACGTCTGTATGAGCAGGCTTAAGCATTGGGGCCAGACTAGGGGCCAAAGGTGGGGTCTCTGGAGCGGAGGCACCAGCGCACTGGGGTGTCACCCCTTCAGGTTCCTCAGTGGGTGGTGGAAGGGGTTCCGGTGTAGCCTGTGGAGATGGTTTGAGTCGGAGATGGCGGTGATTCCATCGCAGCACCTTGCGGTGTGGTGACGAGATAGAACCTTGGAGTGACGCTGTCCTTGGAGACAACGGCAGGTGTTGCCCTAGCCTTCTCATGGTCCAGCTTAGTAAGGACAGCATCCCCTGGTTGGAGTGGAGGAAAGGGCTTAGCACCGTGGCGGTAATCGTAGTAGAACACCTGCTTGGCCTTCTGACTAGTGTCCCTTCATTTAACCTCACTTTTGTTGGGCCATTTGCGTCGAAGATTCTTCTCCAAGGTAGGGAGGGTTGTCCTGATCTTCCTCAAGATAATGAGTTCTGCTGGGCTGAAGCCTGTAGTGGTACAGGGAGTAGACCTATAGCACATGTTACAAATATTACTAGCATTTTTAGTTATTTTCCAGTACCAGAAAATCAGCACTGCTCAGTGTTAGTCATTGTTCACACTGACTAGGTTACTGTTAAAAATATAACACTGTCGAAAGTGTTAATTTAACACTCTAAAGAGTGGACCCATATAGACACTTTCTAGTGTCAATTTAACACTGGGGATTTTGCAGTGTAGAAGGAGATTAGATGGCTCTCGTATTCTCTTATGAGCAAGTGTGTGGAACGTGTCTTCATTTATGATAGTGACATCAGCTCCTGTGTCAATCTTAAATTCTACAGGGACAGAGTCTAGCAGTAACTGCACAGACCATGCTTCACTGTTTCCCTTCTCATCACACACTGAGCCTAGAAAGTATGAGGCCTGCTCACTTTTCTCCGTTTCAGTTACCTCGTTCACTGATCTGGTGTTACGACACCAGTGTCATAATCCAGTGTCCCATTTTTCGGCAGCCATGACAAATGGATTTTGCTACCTGGCACCTTTCGTCCCTGCTGTGCCGTGTCTTCCCACATTTGCCGCATTTCTTGTCACGCCCCTCAAATTTTTTCTCCGCAGGTAACCTGCTGCACTGTTGTTGTTGTGATTTCCGGTCCATACTTTTCCGTTTATCCCGCACCTCCTGAACCAAGCCTCCCGAGTCTGCCTGCAAGCTGACGTGTGCTGCGACCTCCTCTGATTGTCTGACGATCTGTGTCGTCTGTGCCAATGTGATGTCCTTCATCAGCTGTAGCCTGCGGGAGAGGTCCTTGTCTCGTATCCCGACCACGATACGATCGCGGATGTTTTCCTCTTTACATGCACCAAACTCCCAGTGCTCTGAGAGGTCATACAGGGCTTGGATAAAACTCTCTGCCTTCTCGCCTGGCTGCTGGACTCGCTGGTGAAACATGTCCTCTCGTGTATGATATTTCTCTGCGGGAAAAAATACTCATTAAACTCTTCATTACGATGGCAAAGTTGTTACAATTTTCATCGGCGGTGAACGTGAGTGACTTATAAATGTTCTCATGTTGCCCATCACGTAGATCAGGCAGCTCACCTGCACTTGTCCGTCGTCTTTGTCAAGTTTCGTTGCGATCCTATAGCGCTTGAAACGCTGTTTCCAGTCTGTTCATTCCATCGGCTTATCGAAGGGGAAGCTTGTCATGGGATTAAACTTTGCCATTCCGTTGTTTCCTCCTTTACGTCGTTGTTCCGGCGACAGTCCGGGTCACTTCTGATGCCACGTAGAATGACCACTCGGTAGCTTTCCTTATAATGTTGCTTTATTGAATATGCACTCAGCATCTATCAGTTATAACCACACAATAACGGGTACGACCGCTAGGTATATACTGCCGCTGGGCAGCCTCGCCGTAAAGCATATCCCATGACGTAAAAGCGCAATACCCCACGGCTCAGCGTAGGCACTAACATAATCCAGTATATGATATACATGATTTAATGAATGTAATGTTTACTATAGTTTATAAACAGAATTGAAAAAAAATCTGCATTGCCGCCTTTTCTCCTTATTTGTAATAGCTGATCCATCATGCCCCACAGTATTTTTTACAATAGGCTATGTGATTTATATTATTACATTGTTGTGTAGTTCATTGTGTGGCCCTACACTATGTAATTACATGTGCAGTGTGTAAATGATAACATAGTCTCAAATGAACTCTGGTAGGTTACTTGAAATCACCTTTGAACGTTTGACTGTAATTGTCATGCTAGCTGATATATTTTATGAGCATGTATAACTTATTGAACCTCTGACCACACATAAATTCTTCTACAGTAGACACAACTATTCTACTATATCTTTCAGCATTGCCAGATGTCCAAGCTGATAATATGAGGCTGCACTGATGCGCCCTCATATGATTCGAGATGCAGGCTTTTGACACTGAGCATGGCTAACAAATCAGATGACAAGGATGTGTTTTCTGAAAAGAATTTTAAATTTCAACTCATCTGACCTCAGAACAGTTTTCCACTTTGCCTCAGTCCATTTTAACTGAGCTTTGGCCCAGAGAAGATGGCAGTGTTTCTCTGGTTCTTGCTCACATGTAGCTTCTTCTTTCCATGGTAGACCTTTAACCTGCATTTGTGGATAGCATGGTGAACTGTGACAGACAAATGTTCTTGGAAGTCTTCCTGAGCCCATTCAGTGATTTGCGTGACAGAATCATGCCTGTTTTGCCTTGTCCCTTGCGCACAGAAATTTCTACAGATTCTCAGAATCTTTTGATGTTATGTATGCTGAGGAACATATAATTGTTCCACAGTTTGTATATACAGTTTTTACAGAATGGGGAACTTCTGCCCATCTTTACTTCTGAGAAACTGCCTCTCTAAGATGTCCTTTTTATACCCAGCCATGTAATTGACCTGTT
Source organism: Tylochromis polylepis (assembly GCA_015107715.1). Lineage (NCBI taxonomy): Eukaryota > Metazoa > Chordata > Actinopteri > Cichliformes > Cichlidae > Tylochromis > Tylochromis polylepis. The sequence continues at coordinate 9,763 of VVHJ01033288.1, read as the reverse complement.
GTCAATTAACCTAATTAGTTACCAAATGTTCCTCCAGCTGTTTCATTTTAGTACCACTTACTTTTCCAGCACTTTTTTGCCCTGTCCCAACTTTTTTAAGATGTAGTGCTGTCATCAGATTCAATTTTTTCTGAAAATGATACATTTTCTCAGTTTAAACATTTGATGTGTTTGCTTTATTCTACTGTGAATAAAATATGGGTTTATGACATTTGCAAATTATTGCATTCTGTTTTTATTTACATTTTACATAGTGTCCCTACTTTTTTGGAAACGTTTTTGTAATTTAGCCGCAACATTCCTGTATTCTTGCTTTCTGCTTCGCAGGTGAGGAATGATCTCACAAGTGAGCTGGAGAAAGCAAACATTGAGATTGCAGACACAGAGAGTTTCTCCAATGATCCCTGTGGCAATGTCAAAAAGCTCAAGGTAGGTGAAGCAACCTAGAAACTTAAGGAAATGATCCAAGGCCAGTTCAACCTGTATAATTTCTAGTTAAAACAAAATTACAAAATACCCATTAGGTTTTCATATTAGCTACTATTTTTCTATATTTGCGAAAGAGATCATACTGTGTAAAGTAAATCCTTTAACATCTTATTGAATGGATGTCTCCCTCTGTCTGGACAGTGACCATTTAACCATACACATACATACACATGCATACAAGTTTTTTGCATACAAATTATGCAAGATTTTTTTTTAAAAAAGGATGCATAAAATTCAAATTTAAATACTGTCTAATGCATTTTTAGCAGAGAGTGGCACAGTAAGAGTAAAAAAAAAAAAGAAGTGAAGATATGTTGGTGGAAGATATGACGTATACAAGATGGAGCAGGTTGAAAGAAACATGAGATGATGAGAAAGAGGAACGAAGAAGGAACAGGAAGATAAGCTGTCGTTCCTAAAATATATGTGTAAATCTGCATTTTAAGTGCTGACATTTTAAGCTGACATCACCCTTCCTTGATCAACTGTAAATATGCAATCCACAGCGCTGAAATCTTTACAGAACATTTGGATCGGGTGGATGGTTAGGTGGATGGGGGGGTTCTGACACTCTAATGGGTTTTTTTCCCGCTCATCACACAACAGTGGTTTGCTGTCTCCCCAACAGCTACATAATATGATGGGGGAAGAGAGTGACACAGATTTCGTTGTCAGGGCTGGAATTTTATTTCTTTATTTTTATGTTTTTTCACAGGACACTGTTGGCAATGTGACAATCCATGTGAGGCAAGGTTCGGTGGGGGTATAGGCCCATGGCGTCACTTTGTGATCCACAAATAGAGCACTCACATCTGCGATATTCTTTTTGAAATATTCAAAAAGGAGACAGGCTTCGCTGCTGCTGGGCATTGTAACAGCCCTCTCAGTCGCTTTTTAAAAAAAAAAAATCTTTATCCCTCATTCTCTGTCCCAAGTTCCCTGTTTATTGCCGGACAGGCTGACAAAAACGGCATCAGAAAACAAAGGCAGACACACATACATAGCACTTCTAATTTTAGTAGTCTTTATGATTCTTCTTCTTCAGTTTCAACACAAAATATGACCTCTAAGAGCTTTTTAAATTTTTTTGTGACTGAGAGCCAGTTTAAGCAGCTTGCATCCAATAGAAAGCCACATGAGAAAAAATGTCCTGAAATCTAAATTAAGACTAAAATAATTTATTATTTATTATGCCTTAATTATTTATCGTACATTCAGAACTTTTCCCCCTCAAGTATGAGACACACCGAGGGATGGTTCATTTTTCGTTACACATTACCTTTTTGCCTTACTAAGGCAACAGGGGGGGTTTTTGTCATTGTTTTAATAACATTTTTATTGATATCAGCTTTCTCAGGTTGTAAAATTATTGTGCTCTAAAGCTCAGACATCTGGCATGGACTTAGTGGCTTGAAAACCAAAAAACTCACAGCCAAACTTTGTATTGAAAATGCTGTTTTACCTAAAACTAATACGATGGCACCATTTCTCAACAATAAATTAGAAGCACCCACATCTCAAACCACTTTTACCTGTTCGCTCAGTGTTGTGAAACCTGTGATAATAGAATCCATGTAGCAAATATAAACTAACATTTGGCCAAATAGACACTGAGGATCAGCTCAAGACAAATGGTCCGCACTGATAGTGTAATTATAAGTTTGCCTATTTTGTAAGGCCTCTTATTGATACTCATGAAACTGATGAAGCACCTCTGCTGGTCCACATCCCCAAACAGCACAGAGCTGCAAAAAGAGTATCCTGCAGCAGAGATCAAATGCTCAAACCTCTTCACATTCCGCTTTAAAGACTTTTATTTTGAAATCCTCAGACTGATAATTGTTGTTCAGTTATTAGTGCACAAACTTCAAACGATAGCCTTATGTTCACCTTGAATGAATTAGTGATCAGACACATATAAATCCCTGCAGGAGTTAATATTTCATCATATCTGCACACCACACACTCACTGCACAGTAATCAAACAGATGGGGGTATGATTTTAGTAGGCAGCAACAACACGTAGCCCAGTCTACAAATCACATCTCCCACTAGCTCATAAAAGACCATCATTAGTACAGTGTTTATATGTGTGTGCAGTGTCTAATAAGCCTTAAAAGTGCCTGTTTGGGATTACGAGTTACAATATTACTCAAATGGTTATCACAGATAAATGACCGTGGTAAAGTTACGAACAACCCTGTCACAAATAAAGCAGTCAAGACTGCCCTTAACACTACCCTGTTTCAGAACAATTATGGTAACATTTACATAAAAGCTTAAGCAATGAGGGTAATTTGGGGCTCTGTAGTGCCCCAGTCCATCTGCAGTGCAACACAACACAATACACTCACTCATGCCCTTGCCCACAACTACACAGCGTTTTCATGCTGTTGCCAGGCAGGCTAGAATATATACTGAGGCTGTGGCCCACGGCCATAGTTGGAGTCATTTGGGTTAAGTGTTTCTTCAGGGAAGAACAGTGTTATTGAGTAGCTGCTGGCACGTTTGTGTTTCTCTCTCTCTTTCTCTCTCTCTCTCTCTCTCTCTCTCTCTCTCTCTCTCTCTCACACACACACACACACACACGCACAGACACACACTCTCTATCTATCTATTTATCTATCTATCTATCTTAGCCTCAGGGTCTTGGAGGTAAGATTTCTGTGACTGGCTGCCCCTTCTGATCTTGGGATGCATGACATATGGTAGCGACTGCCTGAGGGGTGACTTAATGAACTGTATTTGTGGGTTCCCAGGGCAATGGCAGTATAACACAAGTTGTGTGTGTGAAAATATAGCTTGCGTTAGTCACATTCTTCGTTACACTTCAACCAAGACTGTAAAACTTGTTCACACATATTTCCTGAAAGGTACTGATATACAATTCTTTGCCATTTAGAGCTTCTATACCCAGCCAGTATTAGACGGATACATTTCAGAACTGCTTATAGCGCTTTAAGTAGCTACCCACATTCAGTGTTCAAGTATATTTTGCTAAGGAATGAAATCCTGTTATTACAAGGTAACTGTTACTAACACAGTTGGTCTTCCATTCAGTTTAATTTTCAGTAACATAATTGATTCCTATCATTTGGGGCTGCATAAGAATGATTAAAATGATGATCATGATAGTTCTGATCAATATTGATAGCACGATTATTTATGATTATTATCCATTGCCGACCAAGCAGAACACCGCTTTCCCATCATTTGTACAAATCCTTTCATTAAATAAAATTGGTCCTCTTTCTTCATCTAAGTTCAGTGCATCTCTTAGAAAACAAATTTTAAAAAATACTTAATCTCTGCAGACAAATAAGGTGTTTTTTCACCTGGCATAAGTGAATATTCTAGAAACAAAATAAAGTTTTTCACTCTCTTCCTTGTACCTGTGAATTCGTGGATCTTAACAAAACTTGTTACGAAGTATTCCACAGCTGTGAGACCACTCTCTTTTCCCTGTTTTACATAAAGTGCAAAATAACCCAAAACAATTGCATGAAGGGAGAAAATCTTTTGTCCAGTAAGTAGACATTTTCGTGAAGTCTTTGTTACTCATCGTGTTTATTGGGTACCTGTCTTTGGCCAAATGAAAAGCACTTGCACTGGTGATTTCAGTGAGTCTTTGTGACCTGAATGGATGCACAGACTGCACAGGCTCGCTTGTGGAGCTCTTAGTTGATATTGGATGATTCACATTAGCTTCCCTTGTTTTTCTTGGCCCTCATGTATTTATTATACCGCAGCATTTGTTTGTATTTCCAAACAAAGGATGATGATCTGCTTTAAGGGACAAGCTCTTTGCCTTCTGCTGTGCCCGACATTTGTATTTTGTTATATATCTATCTTTTAACTTTCTATTACTCGTCCAGACTAGTCCAGGAAACTTCAAGCTACACGGTATAAAGTGAGCACTTGATTTGCTATTGACTGAGCACACATGTCAAATATTGTGCCAAATCATGATCGAGATTAAAATTCAATTAATTGTGTTTTTGTACACTTTATGTACACTGAGTTAACCTATATCAATATTATCTAATTAGGTTTGGGACAGTATGTGTATTTTTAGTGCTGATGACCTGCTGTCTGGAGACACACAGTGTGTTTGCATGTAGGTCTGTGCTTGTGTTTAGGACTACACATATGTCTGTGCTCACTAAATGGCAGAGCCTGATCTTTTTTCCCCACCATGAAACATGCTGAATTTCCACCCAGGGACTCTGAATTATTTACAGAGACAATTACCAGGCCATGTGCCTCGAATACTCAAGCAAGTTCAGCCTGGTTCGCAAGCAGTTCTGCCTGCTGACATTGTCTCTGTTCTAATAGAAGGACTTTGTAATTTGGTAATGCCTTAGCCTCTGATCATCTGGTTTGTGACTCAGATCCCACATACCTTGTAGCTACAGTTTAGAGGATTACACATAGTAATGAGTATATTCAGTAAAGTAAATACAACAGCTCTGATTCTTTATGTTTGTTAACTGTTTGACGTTATGGTAGACTCACACACAACAAGACTGATCCTAAAGCATATAGACCCATGTAGTTTCACCAAAAGACAGCTGTGTTTTCAGCCAGGGAGTCACAAGGTCACAATAAAAAGCTTTCATGATTATATCAGGATTTTATATTGAGATTGTATGATAAGATTGTAGTGCAGCATAATCTTGATATCTTTCTATGTTTGAATAAAGGTACATGTTTCCATTTAAGTAAATACATATATATATATATTTTTTTTTAGGACAATGATGTGAGGATCATCATTGGCCAGTTTGATGAGAACCTGGCCTCCAGAGTCTTCTGCTGCGTAAGTCCTCAGTTATATCTGGAAGTTTCTTTATGATGTTACGTTCTGTTGTCTTGGCATTTTATTTTAAATGACAGAATTTGTCTTATACACAGTTGGTGCTATTACTAAAATGCACTGTGTCATAATTATGTACAAAACTGACGTGCTATTTTTATCCTGTTTCAATAAGGCATAATTAAATATATCATTAGATGCACAGAATTTGGACTCTGGATGGTTGGATTTCAACCATTTTCCTTTCTATCAAGAACACCAAGAAGATTAGTTGTTAATCTGAATCTCCCTGATTTTACATTGCTCCAACCTCTGATTATTGTGCCCAACCCAGGCGTATAACCTGAACATGTTTGGGAGTAAATATCAGTGGATTATCCCTGGCTGGTATCAGGGCAACTGGTGGGAACAGGCCAACAACACCAACTGCACCACCAAGAAGCTTCTCACTGCCATGGAGGGTTACATTAGTGTGGACTTTGAGCCGCTCAGCGCTCGGCAAATCAAGGGCATCTCTGGCAGGGTGAGTGAAGCCAACTGAAATACATTCTGTGGTGCTGAAGGTAATTTTATACTGTATACTTAGAAACGTGAGGTAAATAGAATATTTTTTGTCTGAAGGTCTTCATTCTTAAACTTATTTTGATCCTAAAGCTTCGTCATTGCTTAAAGTTTGATTTTTTTTAAAATAAAATTTGATCGTAGCTCTTTAAAGTAGGGCAGCAACTAAATATTATTTTGGAAGCTGACTAATCTGCCAATTTTTCTTTGATTAGTCAACGATTATTTTTAATAACTCTTATCTCCACTTCCTGTGGGCAAACCTCCTGTTCTAGGCTCCATTACCGCCTGCTCAAGTCTGCCTACCTATGAATATCCCCCTGTTGTCTCGTCCCTCAGCAAACTAAAATAATGACCCAGGAAACATATGAATTTGAAAATAATCAAACGTATTTTTAACATTTCTCAATAGGATGGTCAGAAGAAAAATGAAATAAACATTAGAAATGACTGTTACTTACCACAAATTTGGTTGTATATTATAGTTTCTCAGATGGTGCAGTGTTCAATGGCAATTATACTATTTAACTGATTATATAAATAATTAATTATTGATAATGTTAGATAGAATTTGACGTCACAGCTCCAGGGTGCCGGCATTTTAAATGCTCGTGCACTGCAGTAGGGCTGTCGTGAAAGGAAAGCTCTGCTTTCCACAGTCTGCGTTTAACTTTGTTTGTGTTCTGTGAAATGCTTTCACATTTTTTTAAATCTCTGTTTCCATTTTCTTTCATCCTCCCGTTTTGCCGTGGGCGCCATATTCTCCCTTGGTAGTATTGAGTGCAGTTTTGGTAGACGATATAAGTGATACTGCCCCCATAGCTTCCTGTAGTGTATTGCAGTTACAAAAACACATACAATAAAAAACATTAGTATATGACGCATCAACAATAAAATTTCGCATCGGCAAATTTTTATAGTTGATGTCATTGATTATGCTAACGAATAATTGCAGCTCTACTTTAAAGTATTCCTGTAATAGTGTTTTGAAGACTCTTTGGAGACAACACTTTATTTCAAAAAGACATCCCTGTTGCATGTTTTTAAACTAGAGAGCTTAGCCTAAATGAATCATGAGATCTTTTCTTCCAAGATGGACTTATTTCCAATTAATTTTGTATTGTTATTTGTGTGGCGAATGAGTCATCTACCTTGGGCCACACTACAACTATTACAATGAGTTTGAAATAACAGAACAGTGTTTTTCCACAGAAAAGAAATACAATCCCATAAAGTTAGGAAATGGACACTTTCTCTATTTAATGTCCTCTCTCTTACCCTCCTTCCAGACCCCTAAGGAGTACGAGAGGGAGTATAGCAGAGAACTTCAGCAGAAAGGTGTGGAGGCAAGCAAGTTTCATGGTTTCGCTTACGATGGTATCTGGGTCATTGCCAAAACCTTGACGAGAGTGATGGAACTGCTGCGGATAAAACAACGGCAAAACATGTACCACAACTTCACCGTGGATGACCGTGAAGTAGGAAAAATGGTGCTGGACGTCATGAATGAAACCAACTTCTTTGGTGTTACGGTAAGTTAGGAACGAGGCTGTTGTTTAGTTTGTGAAACTATAGCACAGTGCAGTGATAGTCTGACATGTTCAGAGGTGAAACTGGTTTCTTTTGCTTGACTAACTTTCATATGGTGAAGCTAGCTGAGCCATCAGACAAACTGACAAACACAAGGATGCCGAAATACAAGGCACTATGTATAGGCAAAAAGTTCTCCCTAATACTGGTTAAGACCAGTGGAGAAGTAGAAAGACTTTTATGTATAAAGTGCATGTACAGACACAGCATCCCAGTCAAAAAATGACAGAAAGGTGTTTCTGAGTTTTTCAGTTTTTCTCAGTTTCCTTGGTACCTTTGTCATAACATGCTTGAACATATATTTCACACTCAGCAAACCCTCCAAAACATTGAATTAATTTGTGAAAATTGCATTTTTGCATTGATAAATTAGTAATAGGAACCAAAATGGATAAACTGCTTTCATAAAATGTAAATTATTTCTCTCATTACATTCATACATTTTGCTTGGTATATCTGATGTGATACATCGACTGATTGTCAAGAAAAAATGTGTATTCCCTGACAGGCTGGTGAGTGGTTTCTGGAGGTTGATGGTGAAATCATGTGCAAAGAGGGTGCTGCACCAGAAACTTCCTTTTGATTATTTCAGTCGCCAGCAGATCGTCATGGTCACCCATACTTTGCATGGAAAATGCCAACTTGTCTGACTACTAGCCAAGAGTGGTAAATCTCGAAAAAGTGCAACACAAACTGGAAATGAAGAATGTTCCCCTTCAAATTAAAACCTGTGCTTCAGCACTGCAGCCAACACCTTTCAAAAGGTGTGACTTCTACTCTGCAGGCATATGGCTTCTGTCTCCAGTTTGTGTCGCACTTTTCAGTTTCACTGCCGCTCAGATAGGAGCTGATGAGTATTTGCAGACACGTCGGTGTCTTCCATGCAAACTGCAGGTGGCTGTGAAAATCTGTTAGTGATCAAAGCAATTGCACCAAGGTTTTTGCCAACCAGTTGGGGGATGCACATTTTTCCCTAACTACCTGGGGTTGTTAGAAGGTCACTGACCAGTCTCTATGCCTATGTGACTAGGGCTTAGGCAACTGATTTCTCAGTGATTGGCCTCAACTTCCAGCAACCACTCACCAACTGGTTAGAGAATACATATATTTTCCTTGTGACTTTTGTTTGCCAGCTCTTCTTGGACAGGTTTCTAGGCTTTTATGATTCGATCCTAATTCACTACTCTACAATGTCACATCTTCACAATGGTGGACAAGTTAGTGTTATATGGCTAGTGGTCATAAGACTGCAAAATGTCAATATGTGGTCAAAACGTTTAAACAACTTGTCAGAGTGCTAGTGGACTCTGATACTTCTATATAAAAAATATTTGTATGGCTATATTTGACAGAGTGATTTAATCAAAGTGAGTGCTGATTTATATAAAGAAATAGAGCGTTTACATCTGCATGCATTGTTAGGGAAGGAATACCTTTCCTCTAATGGTCACACAATACAATAAATTAATTACAGCAACTGTATATTACAATAAAAAACAGTTATAGGAACGATTGATCATCACTCTGTTTGGCCACAGACTCGCATCAGCCTCACAGCTAATGCCCTCCTGTGCAGTGTAGCAGGGAAATACCTGCCTGTATGTGCCATCCCACCTAGGGCTGGGTATCGTCACTGATTTCTATAATCGATTCGATTCCGTTTCACAAGGTCCCGATTCAATTCGATCCACGATTCAATTCAATTCAATTTTGACTCAGACGGTCAGAAATATTATAATTCTGATCATTTATCAGCGCTGACACTTGTGACACTTCATCAGAGATGTAAGCATCACTTTGTGTCAAAGTAACTGAGGTAAAACAGAAAAACATGAAGGAGATTTTCCTGGCCTGGCTTTTCATAACAGATAACTGCCTTAAAAATATTCTGCAGTAGATCAAAAACTGAAGAAAACCATGAATCAGCATATGAACATTACCTGATGCTGCTGAAGTGAAGCAGAGCAAAGTTACAGAGGTTTTACTAGAGACATAGCCAAGCGTTTTGTAATTTGGCATCATTTTAAAAAGTTTAAATTTCTTCGGTTATTGAATAGCAGAAATGAGGCTGTCTTGTCGGAGGTCATTTTTGGAAAAAACAAAACAAACAACCAAACAACAGCGCTGTAAACAAGAGTGGTGTGTAATAAGCGAGCGAATAATGCAGAAAACAGAGATTTGAGATGGGAAACTGTTCTTGAAGTACACTGAGAGAGAGAGCGCTGTGCAGGAAGTGTGATTTTATTGTGTTGGAAGCAAAACAGCAAAAGTAAGAGGGAATTAATGACGATGTTTATCAAATGTGAA
>VVHJ01033287.1:0-13402 GCA_015107715.1 Tylochromis polylepis | reverse complement strand
ATACACATACATATAGCCCAAAATCACTATGCTGTACAGGCCCTGCAAAAAAAACCCCAACAAAACTAACTGCTGTAATTATCTTAACAATATAGAAGTATGCTAGTATGCTGTAAATTAAGTCAAGAAATAAGAAAAAAAACAAATGTGCATCAGGTGAGGGTCCCTTTTCGTTTATGCTCTGATGTAACAAGGACACTTTATGGTAAGCCCATTTGCTGAAAGCTCCCTAAAAATAAACTGGAAGATGACATGACAGCGCTGCACTTAGCCCCCCTGTCTTTCATCCCTTCGTATGCCGCATGACATAATGATAAAAAATTCAGGATTCTCAGAAAGAAACAAATCAAAATAGAACAGACACAAGGAGTAACAGTAGCATTAGTTTCCCTTTGATGGCTCACCTCTTCTATCCCTGCGATGTTGTTCACTGCCAGTTTCTTCAGAGATCCCTGCAGCTTTTTGTCGTCAGCTGTTGCCGTTTTGTGAACAACCTTTTTCTTCCTGCGGGCCGTTCCCTGAAAGGGGGGGGGGAGGATTTCATAACTGAGTGAACCAGAATGTCAAACATAGTTAAGGTCACACCTGTCATGGACATAAAATTACCTGCTCATAAAAAGACCCGTTTTTATTATTATAAGTGAGTGGCTCATTCTTTCCATCTCAGACTGCATTCTTCAAGATAATTACATTAATGTGTCAATACTGTGGCACAGAATGCAGAGCAGTTATCTAGTAATTTTGAAGGTCAGTGTCTTTGGTAAAGACTCTGAACCCCAAATTTCCCCAGAAGCAGCTGTGTTGACAAAACCCACAATGATAGTGAATGAGCCAATCACAACCATCATTTTAAATGGGAAAAAAAAACCCAAAAAACAGATTAACTAATAGAAAATGGAGAATCTCCACTGGCCACAAGTGCTTAGTGGCAAAATTGCAGAGCAATGCCAGTACATCCACACACAGCTATAATACAGTGCTCCATTTGAAATGGAAAGTTGGAAAACTTGGAATTTTCAGCTGGAACGCTCCCTCAAGTCAGGCTTCCCACATGCACCAAAATTGTGACTGTAAACAGTAGGAAAACTGAAGAACCTGTCATGTGTGCACCACTGTTTGTGTATTTGTCACTGGTTAAACAAGCAAACACAGAGAACCAAACCTATTCATTAACATGCTGCTTAGAGTCTCACTGGGAGTGATCAGGATGGACAGGAATAGAAAGGAGTACATCAGAAGGACAGCTCAGGTTAGAGAGGCAAGGCTGAGATGGCTTTGATATGTATAGAACAGGGATAGTGGATATATTGGACAATGGATGTTGAAGATGGCACTGCCAGGCTGGAGGAAAACAGCAAGACCACAGAGAAGATTCATGAATGCAGTGAAGGAGAACATGCAGAGGGTTGGTGTGACAGAGGAGGACGATAGGGTGAGATGGAGGCAGATGATCTACTATGGCAACTCCTCAAGGGAGCAGCTGAAAGTAGATGACAACGAGGTCTGGAACATGCTTGACTTTAAATTTAAACATCTCTCCAGTTAGGAAGACCTGAGTGGTGTACCATAAAGACAGACATAATGAGTTGAAGTAGCTTATGTCTAAAGCCAGTTTTCTGTGTTTCTGTGGCTCCCTTATTTTACATGACTGGTGCTAAACATATAACCTAGTCCAAAGAAGGTTATGCAGGTTACTCAATCTCAAACTGCTGAGGGAGAAAATTTATCCCACTGAAAGAAGCCAAGCAGTGACGTTAAAGCAGAATTGGTGCACTCTCAGAAATGTACCTGCATTCATTTGGAGATAAAGAAAACACATTTTGATGCTTGGTAATTTTATACCAAGTCTGATTTACAGTGCCAGCAATACAGCTAAAAGAGCATAAGCCTATTTCTAAGCTAGTTATCAGCAGGCAACAAAATCAAAACAAATGTTTTCACTTTGGAACTACGGTAAACACCACGTCATCTTCATTGGTATATGGGAGACATACTGAGTAACGCGAAGATTCAATGTCACATTAGAAACAAAGAGCAGCACTGAGCAACAACATAAACAAATGTATGAATTCACATGATTTTCTGCAGCACTGCTTTCTTTACTTATATATATATATATATATATACCTGGATTAAGAAAGAAAGCTGCTGACCACAGTGGTGATACTGGGGGTTTTGTCAAGCTGTGTAATGTAAAGAAATCTTGTTTATGTTCACAGTGTCATAGCACAGGTCACTCCTCTGGAAAAGTACAATTTATTTTTGAAAAGACATACTTTCCTGTGTGTCATGTGACCTTTCATGTGACCACATTAAGCAAAACATGGGCAGTATTGATGCACTAGTAAGCAAAATATTACACCCAAAAAAGGGAAGTTATTCCAAAAGTTAAAACCACACTGCTCAATTGAAGCGAATAGAGTTACAAATCAATTTTCTATGATGGAAAATCACACCTCTAACTTTAAGCAATAACAAAAGTGAGTCAGAAAGCTTCCATAGGTTGAAGAAAAGAAACAAAAGAAAGGTGCTTAAGCCGTGTGAGATATGGCTCGCCCCCTCTACCCAGTGAGCTAAACCAGTGTCCACTGACCTTTATTTTATTTTAAGCAAGAGCTTTACTCCCACCCAAATATTTAAACTAGACATTATGCATCTATATTTCAGCACCACAAACTCACTGTGATATAGACAGAGAATCAAAAGTTTGGTAAGGGTCACTGTAGTTTAAAAAAAAATGTTGAGAATGTCGATGTGAGGTTAAAGGCATTTCAGAGCAAGAAAAACAAATAACGCCACCTAGTGTGTGACTGAAGGCCTCACAATAAATGTGAACAAAGCCATAGAAGCCAGAGAGGCCAGATTGGAGGGGGCAAAGCTCTGCCCTCCCCCAAAAAGGGAATGCTGAGATCAGGAGGAAACACCTGACCTCAGCCGAATACCATCACACCTTAAAATGAGCAGGAAAATGAACCCAAGACAGATGAATCCAAAATGTGACATCTGTTAAGTTACCATAATTAGAATAAAAGAAGAGATCCCGCAAACACTTACCTTTCCACCTATCCGGACCTGAGCCTGAAGTTTAGCGAGCTTCTCTTGATTCATAGTGTTCTGTTTTGAAAGTTAAAGAAAAAACACACACATTTAACGTGATTTTATTCCCATGCTTATTAAACAGGGAAAGAAAACAGTTGTTGTTTTTTTTTTTACAGCTCTTAAAACCACCAGCTGCCTGAGGAGGCGCATGTGGCTGCTGAAATACAATAGTCCCAGCATGAGCTCCAATAATGCCCCAAAATAACAAACTGGAAACGAGCTGACTGACAATCTGACCGTTATACTCAACCTGCTGACTATTATAAACTGAATCTGACGAAGAGAGCTATCCGGGCTGTGTCGTTTTAAATTACATCCACGATAACTGTAGCTAGTTAGGCTGCTAACTAGAAGAGTAGCTAAGCTAATGCTAGCATCAAACCAGAAGAAAGCAGCTGAACGCACCTGCTTTGGTATCGACAACTAAATTCAAGCTCAAATCCAACGATGGAAACAAACCAGCGCAAATGTCTGCCCAGAAATAACCTCCAAATTACCTGCGGTAATGAATTTGCTGACGGTCAGATGTACTAGTCTTGCTGTTAACCACCCAGCTTAGCTTAAACTACCGTTAAGCAATCGGCAATCACATATATTTCCTGTTGTGATTTTCACTACAAAGTTTACATAACGGCCGTCAAACGATGTTATATAGCTTTTATCCAAGTGAAAAGGACACAAATGCAAATTTTAAAAATACCACAAGTTACATTTAAACTTATATTAATGGACGTATGTAAATGTATTGTATATTTGTTAAATTTCGCTGTGATTCAAACTTTTATTTTAGCACGACTTTCCGGTGTCATATTAGAATTTCGTCGTCTAACTTCACTATCTGACAAAGCAGCGGAGAGCACGCGGTTATGTGGATGTGATGTCATATGACCCGCCCCCAAAAGGGAAATGATTCACCGTTGGCCAATAGGAAGACACGGACACACACGCGTGCACAAACGTGCACGCCCACAAACGCAACATGATTATTACAAATATGACAGTTTTACGGAAGTTTATATACACTCGTTACGGACATTAATGTCATGGTAATTTGGGGCTTTTCATGATTTATTCGAACTGCTCTTTATCCAGGTTGGTATGATTGGACAAAATGTATCTTTAATTACTTTAAATAAACAAGAACTGTGTGCACAAGTTTGTGTTTATTTTGGATTTTCTCTATCCCATACAGGTTCAAATATATGCACAAAATCCCATTAATGATTGGTTAAAGTTGCACCACAACCATTGATATTTCACCAATCTTTTTGGCAGAATTGGTAGAGTTTTAATTGGTTTCCTGGCACAGACCTAGCTGTTAAGCATAGTCCAAAAAGTATCAATAGGGGTTGAAGTTGGGGTTTTGGGAAGGCCATTTCAGAAGGTTAATGTTAGCCTGCTTTATTCATTTTTGATGTGGGTTTGGGATTATTGTCTCTTGGAACACCCAATTGTGCCCAAGTGCCCAACTGTCTTTCCTTCTTCATTATTCTAACCACTTTGTGCAGTGTACCAGTACCACTGGCAACAAAAGAGCCCCAGAGTATAATGCGACCACCACTAGGCTTGACCAATAGGAAAACTGTTCCTAGGTTTAAAAGCCTCACCTTTACTACTCCAAACATACTTCTTGTCATTGTGGTCAAATTGTCACGGTCCTGGGTCGTGCGACTCAGTGTTTTTGAGTTCCCTGTATTTTGATATTCATTGTTTATATTTTAGTTCATTTAGTTATTAACTCCTAGGTTGCTCAGCGTTAGGTTGTTTACTAGATCTCTTTATGTCAGCACCCGTTTATTAAGTTCCCCCTTGTTAGTTCGTGTCATGTCTGCGTCTCATCATGTTTCCTGTTTCTTTTGAAAGTCTTGTTTCCATGTGCTTAGTTTACACTTCCCCTGTGGTGTCATTGTGTTCATTTCTGTCAGCTGTTTCCTCATGTGTTTTCACTCCCCCTGATCACCCCTTGTGTGTATTTAGTCTGTGTGTTTTCATTCTGTCTTTGTCAGGTCGTCTGCTTATGTTCCCCCTGTGTAGTCACAGTCACAGTCATAGTTTGAAGCACCTTCAAACTATGACTTCCTCAGTGTCTGCTTCTGGGTCCTTTTCCTCCTTCCACATGGTCTGCCCGTACAGATCGTGACACAAATAGCTCAAATTGTTCTCCAGAAGCCATTTGGTTTGTCCATGAAGATGGTCGTAAACTCCAGCCAAGCCTGAAGGTGTTGATTTTGAAGCAGGAGTCTTTCTTGGACAGCAACCTCTCAGACCATGGTGAAGGAAATTGAGGAAATTACCAGTTGTTGTCAGTCGTGATGACCAATGAGGAGTTAACACAATTTGGCCTTGTCAAGTTAAAAGACACTGTAGAACCTTGAGCTCCACTTATTAAAAGATTTAATTGAGTGTATGAATATATTTGAGCCTGTGTGTAAACATCTGACCCTATGTGGATTAGAGGAAATCAAAAATAAATTGTACAAACAACTCTTATTTTCTAAAGTCATTAAAGATGCAAGTTGTACAATCATTCCACTCTGGAAAAATAACTGTTCAAAGAAATCATTAGAAGTGGATGTAAACTTCTGACTGAAGTGAACATTCAAAGGGACCATGGAAAACTAAATAATGTAGGCAAATACACACACACACAAAATGACAGCAATTAAAAAAATGTTTTTACTCTGAAATGTACAGTTTTAGTAACAAAACTTTAGATATTTTTTTTCTTGGAAATAAGTCCTCCACCCAGTTTCTTTTTCTTTTAATTTATTTTTTTTTATCATCTAACATGTTAAGTAAGTAAGTAAGCAAGCAAGCAAGCAAGCAAGCAAGAAAGAAAGAAAAACTGAATGTCAGGAAGAATTTTAACATAAATGTGTCATATAACAATAATAGATAATTTTGTATTATAAAATGTAGTTTTTACTTTGTGAGAGGGTTTTCTTGCTGTTGTTTCAGGCTACTGTTTGATTTATAATTTTATTTCCTGTGCACAATTTTTTTTAAAATCCCAACTTTCTCAATGGGGCTTTTATTGTGAAACGCGGCTGTTAAACATCCGGGTCACTTGGCTAACTAACAGGCACTGCTATTAGCTGTTCTCGTCCGCAGTTTGACAAGGAAAAGCACTCAAAATGCAAACGTCTCTGCTGAACTTCGCCCTTTTCTCAGTTTTTCAGTTTTTAATCTCTGTATCGTATTTCCAGGAGGTTGTTGAAGCCACCAGCGGGAGAGGTGAGTTTAAATCTGGAGTTAATGATTGATTTAAAGCAGGATCTTTGTGTAGCTTCATTGATAGTGTCACCACTGGCAGAGCAGAGCAGAGCCAGATGTCTTTCATCCTGAAACCTAATATCCGTGTCCCGGTTTACTGAGCAGGTGTATGGGTGTTTCTGTCAGGCAGACATAATTTGTAGTTTTTCTGGTAAGCTTAGCCGAGTTGTTTTATAGCTTTCAGTCTTCTACAGACCTGCATTTTCCTTCTGGTTTAACGATTTCTTCATTAATACTGTATTAACTTGCTATTATACGCACTCATAATAAAATGTTTTTCCACAAGAACACAGGAAAATGAGATATATGCTTAAATAAAATATGCCTAGATGAATGTAGATGCATTTTGATTGGGGAAAAAAAGTTGTACAGTATGTATGTAAATAATAGTGGGCGTTTAATCGCATTCACTAGCTTGTTTTTTTTTTTTTTTTAAAGTTTAGTACTGAAGCAAATGATTAATCTGTTGATTGCATTCTCAATTATTCAGAAGTGGCCGAAAAGAGTAGAAAATAAAAAGGATGTCAAATAAATTAATTTTTTTTTATCTTATAATTAAACAACTATTTTTCTTCTTGCAGATTTGTCAGTTTATTTCTAATAAATTCGCCACATTTTAATTCTCAATTTGCCCATTTTCTCTTACATTTTTTCCTCATAAATTTTCCAGGTTTTAATTTTAAGCTTTTTTTCTTTTGTAAATTTGCCACTTTATTTTTGTTGATCTAAAATGTATTTCATGCTTATTAATAGTGCTCCTAGTAATAAGCTACTACTACCTTTATTATTGGTGAAGTAGCTGTATACAGTACCTTGTTTCAGCTCTGTTTGCTATAGCACTATCTAGCCAGCTACGTTCATGTGACTCCACCACCTAATATCAAATAACTTGCCATTCAGTTGTATTTGCCAGAGTTTCTTCGTACTTTTTTCTATTGATTGAGTATTTAGGGCAAACACACCCTGTTGTGGAACACAATACCAGATACACAGTGTGGGTGTGCTCATTGATTGTTTCTGCCTGCAGGATTCGGCGATCACATCCACTGGAGGACGCTGGAAGATGCCAAGAAAGAAGCTGAAGCCAGGTGAGCTGAAATGTTACAAACACTTCCTGAAATGCTGCCAAAGAGCCTTTTGTGCAAAGATTAGCCCGAGGCAGCTGTTTAAAAAAAAAAACCAACCTACGCATATATCTATTTTTGTCCTGGTTAGAGGAGCAGATTGACAAGTTGTCAAAGAGCGGGTGTAGTTTTTCATGTGCTGCAATTTCAGGCTTTAAAAACATGGAACAGTGTGAGAAGTTGTCAGTTTGGAACAGCATGAGTTTAATTTCGGTTTTGATGCACTTTTAAATGTGTTTGAATTAACAGCGGGCTGCCGATCATGGTCATCATCCACAAGAGCTGGTGTGGAGCCTGCAAAGGTAAAATAATGTTCAACCGTTCACCTTGCAGAAACTGTCCAATTGAAAGTCTCTTCTGTAAAGTAAAAAAACACCACATTAGGTCTAATTAAAATCACGGTAAACGTTATTGAATTTAGTCGATTGACATTATTTTGAAGAGAGAATCAAAGCCAGACATGTTGCATATTTCCTGCTTTAAAAAGATTTTATTTTTTTACAGGAAACATTTTAACATAAGAGCACATTTAAACATAAAAGGTTTAAAATTTAGACAAGTTTTTTGAGTCATAAAGGCATAAAATACTGTACATGTGAAATCTGTAAATTTATGCACATGTAATAATAGCAGGCTCACTGTGTTGAAAAACCAGGACAAGGTGTTGAAATTGCACTTACACCTCTTAAGATATCACATCTTTTTGTAAGTGAATGGTTCACTGAGTGTTCAAATGTGGACATTTGAGAATTTACTACGTTAAACTTTAGATGTGTGGCTCATGAACTAGAATGAACATGTGTTGTCTGCGAGAACAGGCTGTTGTATGGATACTTTAAAATGCCCCTAAAGCGCTGCTTTTTTTATGCAGGGCATGTTACCAGTGGTTTAGCAGCCTGCCAGAAAGCTCCTGAAAACCTATAAGGTAGTGATCCAGAGATCCTTAAACACCTGAGGCTGTACAGATGCTGTTGGGCCTTTTTAATAACAGCAGTGATGTTAGTCGCTTATGTCAGGTGTTTGTGTATGTGGACTCCCGTGTATTTACACCTGTCCATCCGCTCAAACCTGGGGCCTGTTTACGATGGACAGCCAATCAGAAGAAAGTTGCCTTAAAGGTAGAGAAGCTAAACCAGCTTCTTTCAGACAGAAGATGAACTAAGGAGCTAAATAAGGATGAGTCTTAATTGTGAGTCATGCAAAGCCCCTCTAGTAAAGTCCAAGAATGACAAAAGCTGGAGATGAAAATAAGCAACCGCTCCAGCTGTTATATACAGTTATACTGTTATATTTGTTTAATTAACTTAGGAAGTTTCATAGCAATTTAAATATTGCAGAAAGAAGAATATATTCATGGAAAAATGTTTCTGTTGAAAGCAGTATGGACTGTTTTTTATCAGCTTTTAAAAATGATCCAAATCGTAGCTGCAATGTTGTTGTTGTTGTTGTTCAGCAAGCCTGTCTTTGGAGCTTAGCCAGATGTGTAATCAGGAAATGACTAAAACTGGAAGGATTGTTGGAAAAAATGAAGTGACTATTTAGTGAGTGTTCTTTCGCTTTCATTATTAATTAACACTAACAAGTAACATGAGAATTCAGCAGATCTGAAAATTAGAGTTTTATTTTTGTACTTAATGAAATGTCTTAATTCTAAAACTGAGGAAGAACAGAGGCTTAGAATTATTTAAGCCTCTTCACCATAAATATAAAAGCTCTGGTTTGTTTGCGTTGATTGTGGTGTAAATTAACTTCTTTATTATATTGTTGTTTTTTATAATCAGCACTGAAGCCCAAGTTTGCTGAATCCAAGGAGCTCTCTGAACTGGCGCACAACTTTGTAATGGTGAACCTGGAGGTGAGGATATATTGAAAGCACCTTAAAGCAGCTGCTTCCTGTTCTGTTTATTATTTCTGTTTATTTCAGTGTATTGATGTTAAACTATCAAGTTTGTGCTCCCTTTTGATTCTTGTTTTGTCGTCACGCTACAACCCAGAATTGACACACGGGCTGTTTTTGGATTTGTTTCCTCTAATCTCTCATTTTAACAGGATGAAGAGGAGCCAAAGGATGAAGCCTTCAGCCCAGATGGGGGATACATTCCTCGGATTCTTTTCCTTGGTAGGAAGGCAGGAGCGTTAAATCAGCCTTGATGTAATCATCTTTGAGTGACTCCTTGTACAGTTAGTGGTAGTAGTAATAGTTTTCTGGTCTAGGTTAAATTATATTTTCAGAAAACAGAAAATTTTCAGAACTAAAGGCAAAGTTAGTATTGTTATAAAAATAATACAATGAAAAGTTTCTAAACAATCTTGTCATACCAAGTCTCGTCCAGTTCTGTTTCAGAAATGTTTAAAAAGGACCTAATGGGCAGGTTGAACTTCCTGCAGCTCTGCACTCTGGACTGCAGGACCACTCTATTAACTGATGTTCAAAAGAAGACTAGACAGGGGATTTAGAAAAGTGGTTTCCAAATGGTTTGCCTTGGGATTTTCTTATAACTGCTGCATTATTGCACAAAAGTTTATGAATGAATTGTATCTGTACTTTTTATGCACTTATTTGCCCTAAAAAGAATAATTTGGCCAGACAGTCCTTCTGAGAGGATATAGCAGGTCTGAACCAGAGGCTGGCATGGCCCTGTTGTAGGTCCACTTATTACAGACAGGCTATAAAAGGTGTGGAAGCTTGTTTCAGCCACTGAAAAAACATTTTTGCCATCCATAAGTCAAAATTTATATGGAGAGAAATTTGCCTCAAAAGTGTTACAAATGGGTAGGATATTTATCCACAAGCGTAAACTAAGATTTCCAAACAAATGTGTGCTCCATTTCACACAAACCGTTTTACAAATGTGTATATCCAAAGTATCCAAGTACAGGCAAAATCCCTCTTGCTCACTTACAAAGCCTTAAATGCGTGTACACAATCGCCTGATACGCACAGATCATGTCCCATGCCCACGTGGGATTTTTCACGCTGAAAGCTTCGCACAGATCCACAAACGTAAGTTGCGTTCAAGTCTCAGTGCAAAACTGGGACATCTTACTTTACACTTGTGGATCGTAAGGTACGCATTTGTAACACTTTTGAGGCAAATGTCTCTCTATAAATTTCAAGTTACCAACTCAAAATTTCAACTTAACTCATATCTCAAGTTATGTTTTTAATTTTCAGTTATTTTCTTAGTTATTACATCAAAAATTTACATAATGATGGGAAATTTTGACTTTCCCTTTTAGAGTGCCTTGCTCACCAAAATGTTGAAAGCCACTGATTTAGACAGCCAGCAGTCTTTATTAGTTTATCCTGCACACACACAGACACGTTATACTAAGAAAAAGTTGTGCGCTGTACAGCGAAGTGGGAACTGCCCAGCAGGTCTCAGCATGCTGCTACATCAAAGGAGAAGCTGATTAACAGACGTATGGCTACGACAGCTGTGCTGCTCAATGTCACTGCTCCCTGAACTACTCTGCCCACCCCTACACCACACTGCACCGCCACCCAGACTTTTCTAATAAAACCCACCTCTTCATAAATAAACATCAGAATAGCATATGGGGAATTATAATGTGAATAAAGTCTTAGATTAAACGAAAAACACAGTTATTGTTGTATTTGTTTCAGCTAAAAAAATTTTTGCCTTTTTATTTCCCTTACAGATCCGCTTGGCCATGTCCATCCTGAAATCACCAACAAAAACGGGAACCCCAACTACAAGTACTTTTACAGCAATGCAGAACACGGTAACAGTCCAGATTATCATTTCTCTGTTGGTGGGATATTAAATTCACTTCACAGCCACTTTAAGGTTGCTTTATATTATAAGATTCTACAAATGTCCTCTATGAGCAAGCACTTGGTGATGGTGGAGAGGAAGAACTCCCCTTTAAAAAGAAGAGCAGGCTCAGGAGACGACGCCCTGGCTGGTTTGGAGCTGAGGGATAGAAAAGAGAGAAAACAGGACAAAAAACACATTTCAGAAGAGGAGAGATGAAATTTAATGTACTGCAGATTGCACTGGACACTTTTTTAGGTACACCTGTTCAACTGCTTGCTAACACATATCTCCAATCAGCCAATCACATGGCAGTAAGTAAATCCATTTAGGCATACAGACAACCTACTGAAGTTCCAACTGAGCATCAGAATGAGGTGAAAAGGTGATTTCAGTGACTTCGAAGGTGGCAGGTCGTTGGTACCAGACGGGCTGCTCTAGATATATTTAAGAAACTGCTACAGCAGCAGGAGACCAAACCGGGTGACACTCCTGTTATTTAGGAACAGGAAACTGATGCTACAGTTTGCATGCACTCACCAAAATTGGACAACAGAAGACTGGAAAAATGTTGCCTGGTCAGATGAGTCTCGATTACACAACACTGCCATGGTATGCTCAAAATTTGGCATAAACGACAAGAAAGCACGGATCCATCCTGTATTGCAGGGGTGTTGAACATAAGGCCCGGGGGCCAGAATCAGCCTGGCAAAAAACTCCAATCTGAACCCAACAAGGTGGCTTTGGAAAATGTGAAGTAGGGTGTAAATTTTATTTTGTTTAACTGTATTTGTGTAAGTTTTACAGCTTGTCCTGCTGATTAAAAACCTCCCCCATGGCTACCACAGTAATTGAGTAATACATAAGAAATTAATCAGCAGCTAGTTTTTCTCATATTAAGACATCTCAGGGAATAAATGTGTAGGTAGACCTCTTCACGCTGACAGAAAGAGAGTTTCACTGGTTCAGCCCGGTTAAGATCAAACAATCACATTACGTAAAATGACTTTGACATCCCTGTCTGCCGGTGCTGCCGACCGAATCACCAAAATTTCTGAGCAATGTTTCCTGCACCTTGTTGAATCTGTGCCATGAAGAATTAAAGCATTTCTGAAGTCAAAAGGGGGGTCCAACCTGGTACTGGCAAGGTGTAACCAACAAAGCATTCAGTGAGTGTATAAATGTGTGTGGGTTTTCTCAATTCTCACATCTGTACCTTCTCACCATGCTGAAGGATACCTAGTGTCGTCTAAAATGCTTCAGGGGGAGAGAAGAGGATTTCCTGAGCTGCTATAATAAAGAATTAACAGGTGGGACTAAAGATATGAAGGGAGAAGGTGAAACGATAAAGGGGTATGTGGAAAGAGGGGAGTAGAGGAAAAGTGTTCTCTATATCATGTGAAGTCCCCAGCAGGGTGGTAGAGATGGCTTAGGGTCACATGAAATATGATCTCTTCCTTTAAAAAAAGGAGTTCTTCTTCCCTACTCTCACTGTGTGGTTACTCATACATTACTGGATCGTTAAGGATCTTTCTATAATATTTTAGGGTCTTTACCTTTATCTTAAAGCACCTTAAGATGACTGTGGTCATGTATTGTTGCTGTACAAATACAACAAAACTTCAGATATATACTCAACAAAAATATAAACGCAACACCTTTGTTTCTGCTCCGATTTTCCATGAGATGGACTTAAAGATCTAAAATTCATTCCAGATACACAATATTACCATTTCTCTCAAACATTGTTCACAAATCAGTCTAAATGTGTGATAGTGAGCACTTCTGCTTTGCTAAGATAATCCATCCCACCTCACAGGTGTGCCACATCAAGATGCTGATCTGACATCATGAGTAGTGCACAGGTGTACCTTATACTGCCCACAATAAAAGGCCACCCTGGAATGTGCAGTTTTGTCTCACAGCAAAATGCCACAGATGCCACAAGAATTGAGGGAGCGTGCAATTGGCATGCTGACAGCAGGAATGTCAACCAGATCTGTTGCTCGTGCATTGAATGTTCATTTCTCAACCATAAGCCGTCTCCAAAGGCGTTTCAGAGAATATGGCAGTACATCCAACCGGCCTCACAACCGCAGACCACGTGTAACCACACCAGCCCAGGAC
>VVHJ01033285.1:0-11813 GCA_015107715.1 Tylochromis polylepis | reverse complement strand
CCCCCCCCCTGCATCGTCACTTATGCTCCTGGTCTTCATCGGGTTAAAGCAAAACTGCAAAAAAAGGAACACATAAACCAGTGTACATGTATGAGCGTGTGGTTGGCTTCTGAATACATAAAGCTGAACAAACATGAATGATGAACTGACGGGTTTAAAGTCGGCTCCTTTTACAGTGATCTCAGTCATGATGGAAGATTTCACAGTGTGTGCATCAGGCTGTAAACGGGTTTATTTCTGCTGTAGAGTTTAAACATGGGTGCTAACGGGGACCGACTCGCTGCTGGAGCCTCTGCTGGACGTCAGAGGAACTGCAGCTTTTAGCACTTCTACCTTTGATTTAATGGAGAGTTACTCTTGGCTGAAACGAAGCACTTTATGCTGTTACTTGTACCTACACATGTCACTTCATTAGGTACACCTGTTCATTAACACAAATATCTAATCAGCTCATTTAGACACGTGAACATGGTCGAGACGACCTGTTGAAGTTCAAACTGAGCATCAGAATGATGAGGAAAGCCAATTTACCCCAACTACCATCTCTGACGTTTACAGAGAGTGGTTCAGAAAATAGAAAATATCCAGCAAGCTGCAGTTCTCTGGGAGAAAATGTCCTCCTGAGGTCAGAGGTCAGACTGCTTCAAGCTGATAGGAAGGCAGCAGTAACTCAAATAACCACTCGATCCAACCAACGTCTGCAGGAGAGCATCTCTGAATGCACAACATGTTGAACCTTCTCTGTGAGGCTTCTCAGCCCGTGTCCTGCAGAGGTTTCACACCTGAGCACCGGTGATGGTAATGACCCACAGTTTTTGTCATACCTTGATGACTCACGTGATTCATTCCTGGTCAGCTGTCCCTATGACCTCCTCAAAGGGGCGTCCTATGGACAGCTAACAGGGGTATTTAAGGGTTCAATACGTGGGACTCCCCCAGTTGTTTTAAAACTGCAGAAACCTTTTGGATGAGAGGCAAAATATCTCCACAAACCAAAAGTAGTCCCACTGCCCTCTTTTCAAGCCCTCGAGACAACACGTCCAACCTCGAGCAGCTCAGAAGCACGACCACCGTGTGCCATCTCTCGACGGCTGCTTCAGGCAGGATAACGCGCCGTGTCACAGAGCTCAGATCATCTCAGACTGCCTTCTACAACATGAGTTCACTATGTTCAAATGACCTGCACAGTCAGCAGACCTCCGTCCATTAGAGCACCGTTGGGACGTGGAGATTCTCATCACGGCTGCAGCCGACACATCTGCAGCAGCTGTGTGACGATGTCATGTCAACGCGCGCAAACATGTCAGTGTTTGCAGCACCTTGTTTAATCTGAGCCATGAAAACCTGGTGAGTGTTTTCATAGAAAGGGAAATGTACTTATTTAAATCACGTTAGTTTCATTAGAAGTTCGTTAGAAGTGGAACTGCAGGTTTTGGCATCTCTGTAACGGTATTCAGCCCGAGAAGCAAAGATAATAATCTGATAAAGCTTTTTTTTTTTTTTTGCTCAAGGACAAAATTCAAATAAAAACAGCACAAATGAAACAACTTAACAACCATAAAATAAAAGATCCATTATCTGGGCAGCAGATCGTTCATGACTGAGCCCTCCATGAACAATGCAGCAGTTTCATTTTAAAGTGACCCCAGTCACGCTCTCCTGGAGATAAAAAGCTGTCGTCCTGAGCAGGAACTTTGGTTTTCTTGATTGTTTTTATTTGCCTGGGACCTCGCACAAAACACTAAACTCATTAGAGAAAAGAGCCCAGGTATCTCATTTCCATCTGCAGTCCCTGGGCAAATTTACACAATATTAAATAAGCTGTAAAATACTAGACCATCCCATCATACTGAAAGCACAGGATAACAATCCAGAAGGAAAGGCCTTTAAAATGCTGGATTAATGTAGACAGAGCCGGTTTCTTAGAATCCTTTTTTATTTTTTTCCTTGAAGAGAAAAGATGAATCTGTGAGAGCTCTTTGCAGACCTTAATGGGCTTAAATGAAAAGGAGGCTTGAGCAGAAGTGGAGCTCCTTTGGGGAATTTACCCTGAGCAGCTGACCTTGAGGCTCTGCCCGTCTGATCCATCAAATCCAAACAAATCTTTTTAATGGCGGAGGCGTGGATTTATTGTGAATGGAATCAGGTTCTCAAACTGAACATATTGTATTTCATACGGATGCAAAAAAATCAAACTGCTGCAGTTTCCTCTCCACAACTTTGACGGCCTGTTTATGAACTGAAGTTGCATTCAGGTGCAGCGAGTGAGTTTCTAACATACCTGCCAGAGTTGCCAACGCGGCTTCTGCGAGCAAATGAGCTCACGTTTAGGAGCGAGTCGGCCGCCGTTATCTGCAGGCAGGAGAACACGTGACTAGGAGGCAGTGGAGAGGCCCGGGGTAGTGGCAGGGCGTGAGCCGGGTTAAGGCAGTCATCCGTATACGTGTGACGTGATGTTCATGGAAAACCCAAAGTGACGACAGGAAATCCCCTGCATGGGCGGACGTGGATGCCAGCACTGGGAAAAACCCGCCCGGGGAAGCAGAGGGTGCTTTGTGTCTCCAGATTCAGTGTCATGTGTTCAAGAACGAGCCCCTTTTTCCTGTTGATTTGACACTTTTTTGACACTTTTTCCTGTTGATTTACTCAGTTGATTTGACAGAAAATTCAAGATTCAACTAAACTCGGTTAAACTCCTGTGTTTGTGTTAAAAAGGTAAAAATCTCTGAACATCTGAAAACCCACTGGCTCTCCTGAGGACAGTGCTTTTATCACCTGTTTCTGTTAGCAGGTTTACTCAGTAAGTTTTGGAGCTGAAACCGATCCAGGAAGGATCATTTACCATTTGGAGACAAGGCACAATTAAACATTTAGTGTCATATTCTCACAAATACATAAAACTGCAAACTGATGCAACAAAACATGCATGCATATTTATATGGAAGTCATGTACGGTGTGCAGTGTCCACCAAAGGGCCCAGTAAGGCCCGCTGGATGACTTTGGAAAATATGAAAACTACAAAGAAACAGGGCATAACTTTCAGACTTTTAGATCTTACTGACAAAGACATCACCCATAAGATGGCATACTTCACCAAAGTAAGCAAGTAAAGACCGTTTAAGGCCGTTTAAGTGCATGCAGTCGCAGTAACTTTGCTCGCACGGCGGTCTGCAGTGATGGTCGTCCACAGTGTGACTGTAGTGTTAGGCAGCTTTCTGTGAGGATCGTCAGGAATAGTTCTCCAGGCTTCCTGAAGGACATTCAAAGCTCTTCTTTGGACGTTTCTGCCTTTTGTTCTGTTCTCTGTCAGGATGATCCCACACTGCTTCAGTAATGCTGAGGTCCGGGCTCCGGGGAGGCCCATCCACGACTGATAGAGTTCCACTGTGTGTGTTTCTGTCCAGGTGTGCTTTAATGCACCAGCAGCGTGTTTGGGATCGTTGTCTTGCTGAAAAATGGAAAATGACAAGCTCTGACACACCGTGATGAGATCTGCTAAATTCTGGGCTAACGGCTCTTTGGGAATCAAACTGTGTTAGCTTTGGTATTTGTCTTAGATTGGGCTGAGGCAATGGGAACAAAAGATGTGTTTCTGTGACAGGCTGCTAGCAACAACGAGCCTAAAGATACAAATAAAATGGATTCTTTGCAAAGCTGTTATGTGTAAGACGACGCTGCCTCATCCCTTGAGTTGGGAGCCTTGATTCGATGATTCTTAGGTCAGAGCTACGCGCCTCTGAAAGTGGTCAGGTACAAGGACCGGGCTGAAAACGAGTTCAAAAACAGCCAAAATCCAATTAAGAACTTGATGTTCAGAAAGCTGGAGAAATATTGCTCAAGAGCACTTTAAAGAGTTGCACCGAAGACTGCACGGAACTGTAGGGCTGTATTTTGGGCATCATCACTTTTTCTCTTTTTGTCTTTGTTTCTTTTTCTTTCCCAGCCTCACTGAATTCTTTATCTGCTAATATTGACACAAACCAACTGTACAGGAGGCTGTGCCAGAGTCTCCACATAACGATCACACCTGGGACCGGGAACAGAAGAGAAAATGAGAAAGAGAGCAGAAAAATTAGATCAGCAGAGGTCCCGTTTTAATGAGGAGACACAAGTCGTTTGTTCTGGGAGGTTTTTGTTTCTCTTCCCCGAACAAAGACGTGGAAGACTCGTAACCGGGCAGAGGCGCAACCGGGTCACAGCGGAGCATCTGGTACGGCATCACCTCCGTACCGCCGATCGACATCTGAAATCTCACTCGACCTCCGTCGACCTTCGTCAGCCCAGATCCAACGAGCAGAAATGTCGGCGGCAGCGTTAGGACGCCGCCTCTTCATTTGATGATTCAAACCAACAAACGAGCCGTTGTCCCGCTGCTTTCATGGCTCCCGTGTTTACAGGCCTGCAGGCAGGTTGTCAGACACAAACCAACGCCGAGGCGTATTGAAATCCACAGCCGGAGTTTATCTGATGTTGAACTCACAGCCGCTCAGGAAAAAAAACAGCAGTTTTAAGTCCTCATTGCTTCTAAAGTGACAAACTGAGCAGGAAAAGTGGCTGTGACACCTCGTTGTGTTACTGGGTAACTGTTTGTTTTGACATGATCATAAATTAACTGTTTTCCATGAGATGGTTATTTTTGGACGCGGGGATGAAAGCTCGCTGTGTCGAGGTCAGGTAGTTGCTTTCTTGTGATCACAAGAACACAACAAACAGGGAGAGGGAGCGCGGCGTGGTCTTAAAGGCGGAGAGGAAGCTTCCTTTAAAGCCGCCGTCCTTTTGTCGCGGTTAGTTAGACTCAGCTGGTGAAAGCGATGTTTTAAAGGCTCGGGAATGAGCGTCGTCGAGTTTCAGCAACATCGCTGAAGATAATAAACTTCATGATGCCCGGGAAGCTCAGGCTCCATGTTTTGAATGAAAACCTGGGTTATTACCGGCAGGTAATACTCAAGTTGGTGTATTTGGCTCTAAGAACTCTGTTTGTCCATCTGGATGTCATTCGCTTGCCCTTGAGCACTACTGTGGGGACCGTTGGGGCTCTTTGGGGTTAAAAATGGGACACTGCTCAGCTCGACTTCCCCTGTTAGGTGACATATCCGATGCTCCGCTTTGCCAAAAGAAATAAGGTGCGGTTTGTCAAACCAGCCATGATCTTTGGCTTCGATCTCATGAAAAAGGGCAGGCGCCCCCGCCTCTGTCTTCATGTGGCTTGAATGATCTCCACTGACGTGGTTTGAGAAGAAAACTGTGTTTGAACCACTTTAACCAGTGTGGGTCTGATTTTAGGCGCTGTGGTCACCAGCGAGACATGTTTATTATGTTCCACTGTGGATTTGTGTGGACACGTATTATCAAGTTTCAGCGGTTATAATGTAACCCATGACTTTGTGTTTGTTAACCCCACTAAACGGTTTTTCTTCTTTGTTGGCGGATGTGTGATGGTTTTCAGAGAAGACTGTAGGAGACGCAGATGAAATGGCTGACAGAATTTAATAAATGCAGCAGCAAAAAGTTGGCAGCAAAGTGGAGATTACAGGCAGGAGTCCAGAACAGGAGAAACAGGTTGGCACACCGAGGAGGGAGGAGGAGGAGGAAGAGGGAGGAGGAAGAACCACTTACTGTAAATTCAAACATCAAAATGCCAAAACCACAAACAGTCAAGTAAACTTTGTTAGTGAGCCAAGGAACGCTACACTTAGAGCGAGGTATGATCTTTAAGCAGGAGGCGGGTGGGTGGCGGCCTTTGTCTGATGGCGGGTGTGGACAGATTGGTATTCAGGGATTATTTTTCGCATGTTTTCATTGCCTGTGTTGTTTCTGGCTCTTATATCTTAGTTAATTTCCATGTTAACATGTTGGATGCACGAGTGAGGCGCAGCCTTCGCTTTCAGTTTCACTGCTGATTGGTCGTCATCTTGCAAACAAACTGCAGGCAACCACTCACCAACCAGCCAGGCTTTACCGGGGGGGGTCATCGATGAGTCAGAAGATTTCACCGTGACTGTCAGCAACCTGTTGGAGAAGTCTTGATGCATTCAAGTTTTCAGTGGGAGAAACGCTTCCTCATCCAGGTGACTTCTTCAG
This sequence comes from Tylochromis polylepis, assembly GCA_015107715.1. Taxonomy (NCBI): domain Eukaryota; kingdom Metazoa; phylum Chordata; class Actinopteri; order Cichliformes; family Cichlidae; genus Tylochromis; species Tylochromis polylepis. The sequence goes on along the minus strand of VVHJ01033285.1, from coordinate 5,731 downwards.
TCTCAGCTGACTGCAGGTGTCCAACCTTATAAACAGCACCTTTGCACAATGACTGAAACCAGCACCACTGACTAACGATGGGCTGTGAGCTCAGTTTCTTGGAGAAAGCACACTTTTCCTGGTGGTCACCAGCCGGTGTCTCCACCCGAGGACTGGGGCGTCACTCAACTTCACTTACGTAGTGTTAGTGATGTCTGTATATTTAATTTCTATTTTTTCTTTTGGTACACACACACACATGGCACAGGCTACTGGTGGGGGGGTCGGGTCCGAGTCCACCCCAGATCATCGTCTGCCTGTCATCCTGCTGCCGGTCTACTCTCTCTACTCTACCATCAGAGAAAATGAGAGAAATGTTTAAGCTGTGGCTTCCCAACATTGGCTCGCTGTTAAATCCAGAGTTAAAAAATTCATCTGTGGCGGGGCGTGGTCTGCGGCGCCGCTGCGGGGGAGGCGGATGCACCTGAGCAGCATCCGCAATCACACCTCGCCAGCTTAGAGGGTGGGTAACTCCTGGGTTGTTGTTGTTGTTGTTGGGGATGTGTGCGGCTGAGCTGGAAAGCTGCAGCCGCGAGTTGTGTGAACAGCGACCGAGTGCAAAATAAAGATTGTGCTGGAAACATTGTCGGGTCGGCCGTTGTTCTATTACATTGGTGCCGAAACCCAGGAGGGGGGCGCGGCAGACCCAGGACCGGGCCAGCAAGGGAAGGAGCTCAGATTTATTGTACAGCAGAGAAAGAGCATTTGGGAGATTCTCACATTAAAAATGCCCTGAAAGCTGTCACGTTCAGCCGCCTGTGTCTGACCACAGAGTTGTTAGAAGGGTTAAACTATCCATATACTTCCACATAAAAGTGAGCTTGTTTGGAGCGTTAGGAGGCTGACCTGCTCTCAGGCTGCAGGAGGGTGGGAGGCCGAGCTTTCAGCATCAGAGTCTGCTCCAGGTTTGGTCTGAGGAGGCAGACAGCGTTCTTTCTCCCCACTGTTACCAAGTGCTGCTCACAGCAGCGTCTGGTCGTTTGGTTTACACTGTAATATTGTCGAGTCTTTGCCTTGCAGCATCAAGCGTGCCCAGGCAATCGTTATCTGGTGCCACATAAAAAACTGAAGACCATAAAACTCTGAACCGATTTATTTTTAAAGGACACAAAACAAAAGAACATCAACAAAGCCTGAAAGTCTTATTTTACTGTGCCTCATCTTCTTCGGCATCAAAGAAGAACGAGCTTTCCGAGCACCAAATTTAATTGAGTATTGAACTTGTTTCAAGGTAACTGACTTGATTTGTCTAAAAGGTTTTGTTGCAGGGTTTTTATGTCCAGGTGTGCCATGTTTTTAAGACGGAGCAAACTCCAATGAAATTGGATTTTTTTTTAAGAATTTCTATTCTCAACAAACTTATTTATAAAAAAAAAAAGTTATTTCAAGGGTTTCTGGTCTTTATTTGAAGATGTCTGAATTTCTAAACTTTTCTGAACTAAATAATGAAAGATAAATATTCTGTGGCGGTAAAGCTAACGCTGTCTGCCTGCAGTGGCTCAGTGCAGAGCAGAGATGCCGAGACCTTCTGAGGTGTTCCTGCAGCTGCCCCGGGGTCTCCTCCCTGCAGGACGTGCCCAGGAGGTGTACACGAAGCGTCCTAAATCCTGCCACCATCCCATCTGGACGCTTTCCATGTGGAGGAGCAACTATGAGCTTCTCTCTGAAGATTCAGACAAGCTCATTTCCTTCTTTCAGTCTCTACATCGCTTCATTTTCAGGCTCAGCTCTCTCTTTACCACAGCAGATTGTTACATCTCCCTCTCTACTCTTACTGTGCTCATAAACAAGAGCCTGAGATTCTTGAACTCGTGCATTTGGAGCAGCGAATTCCTCACCAGCTGGAGGTCAGCGCTCGATAAAGCCCGCAGAAGTCCCCAACCTCCGGGCAAAGCTGCAGAGGCATGTCAGCGAGAACAGCCCCACAACATCCAGAGCATCGAGGAATTTAGGGGGAACCTCATCCACCTCTGGAGCGCACTCCATCCGTCCGTCCATCCATCCCGGCTGTGGCTCAGGAGGTACAGCAGGTCATCTACTATGTGGAAGTGTCCTTAAGTGAGATATTGAAGTCTAAATTGAGTGCGAGTGTGATCAAATAAAGCACTGTGAGTGTGCTTTCTAGTTTAAAAAGCTCTGAATGCTCAGTAAGAATAAAAAAGGACTATAAAAACACCAAACCTTTTACTACGTGTCTGTCTGTCTGATGGAGAGATTTCAGACTAAACCTCAAAACCAACGTGAGAAATCCAAAAATCCAAAACGATGTTCATGAATAATGTTAAAAATTCGCTGGAGATGAATTTGAAAGCAGCAGAGATATTAAAATAAACCTGAACATCATTTCTAACATTTCTTTGAGATTGTGCAGGTGAAGCGATGTATGTGTAACCATGCTGAGATAGAAAGTGAGACTGCCCACTGTTTATTCTAAAACACAAAGACTCCTGAAACACGACAACAATAAGACCCCGAACATGCACCAGGACATTCATTCAAATGTATGTCATCAGAAGGCCCGTGACAGCAGCGGGAGGTTGTTGCAGGACTGTCTGTAGACTGACTGCTACCCGTCTGAAGTCTGTGACAAACATATAAACCGGAAAGATTTACTGTAAAACTGCCATGCTGCACTTTTAAGAGGAGTTTTTAACCTCACTGTTTGTTGCCCAGAAGTAGGGACTTCGTGGACTTTGTGCTGATTGCAGAAAGTCTGAGACTGTTACAGTTTCCCCCGAAGAAAAACAGATTACTTAGAAATTACAAAATACTTGGAAATGTGATTTAATCACATGAAATATCGGCTCACCGTGACTTTAAAACAGAGCTCAGTTAGATAAGTGATTTAAGACAAGGACGCAGCTTTGTCTGTAAGCACAGAGTTCCCAGAATTCAGCAGGACTCATTAAAAACATTCAAAATAAAGTTGATTTTCTCTTTTACTTTGTGTTTATTCTGTTGAGACGAGCTCCTTTGTCTCTGCAGCATTTTGTCTCTTAATGTGGATTTTAGATAAAACTCTGGACTCATTCAACGTTGAAACAAACAATCTACAACTGAGAGGAACTCATTTCCTTTTTTAATTGCATCACAAATCGCTTCAGGAATTCATTCTTCGCTGAAGTGGGTGTATTTCAAATCAAGTACGAGCTGCCTGATCACAAAATGTCAACGCTTCATCTCCGCTAACACCTGAAACAAGGCGAGCTGAATTAAAAACACACCAAATTATCACTTCTGCTTCTCAGTTACTTCATAAAGAAAATTATGGCAATAAATAAACTAACAATGTGATTTTTTTCGCAGCGTAACCAGCTGTGAAGAATAAATAGGAAGCTTTGATGGTTCGGCTTCGCTGGCAGAACTTTCTGGAACAAAGATGGTCTTCAGATCCTTGAGGCCTCTGGGAAATCTGAGGGGCTGTGACGACAACTGAGAGGACACGCACACACACACAGCCTGATACAAGTACATATTGTATGCATCAAACTGTATGATCTTTGTTAGCTGACATAATTTCCTGAGCCACAGACTATCACCCTGAATGTCCTCACTTAAACTTTGCACAGATGCTGAATCATCTGCCCGCTCGATACGAAGATCCAGAAAATCAGCGTCAGCCCGCTGAAGGCTCGGCTTCATGTAGAATCCACGATGCAGAGAGTCTTCCTTTAGGCCGAATCTAGGCCTGATTCTTCGTACCGCATGTGTAACATAGTCGTGTCTGTTCAACAGGCCAATGAAGCTTCCTCTTGCAGGATGATGTGGCAGAGTCCAGCTAATTGCAGATAATTGCACACAATTTAAGCTGCATCTGCAAGCTGCTTTGCAACCCACAGCCAGCCTAGGTTATCCCTTCCATGCTGTGTGTGACTCATCTGTCGTTCTAATTACCTAAGCGTTGTTTTTTTGTTTGCAGAGAAGTTGCCGTCTTCCCTCCAAACTATAGGTGACCGTGACAATCCGCTAGCAACCAAAACAACCACCAGGAGGTTTCTAGTGCAGTACAGTGCACCTCTGAATGACCAGTTTCCTCCAGCGACTGCAAGCAACCACTTGCCAACCAGTCTGGGACTGCAGACTTTCGTTTATATCAGTGACTGCTCTCTTTGCCTGCGTGACTTAATGGCTAACCCCGTGCTGTGGATGGATCACCTCAGACGTTCTCTTGGATGACGTTTGGTCAGTTTTTGGCATCGTGATGATGCCGTTTGTCTCCGCCCTTCAAGATTAAATTTACTGAGAACTATTTAACCCTCATCCTCCATCTTCCCTGCGCCTAGCCATACCATCTGTAGCTATGCACCAGTTTAGCACATCATCATGTGTCAGCCAGCCTGACTTCACTAACCCTCCAAACCTCAGATTTTTGTCTTCACGTTTAACAGAGTTGGATCTTTTTAGAAACGCCATCGTGTAGCATCTTTAGAAGGAAACGGGCTAGCTAACGTGCTTCTAACGCTGAGACCTGTACATCCTCTTTATTCGTGTCTGGATCTTAAACTTTCTTGCAGCACCTGTGAGAACGGCCGCACTCATCATTTTATAGCAGCTGAAAGAATCTGGACTGTTTTTCACCGGCTCTGTAAAAAAAACAAGAAATGTAACTTTTTAAATTATTTCATCAAAGTCATGTAACTCGTCCCGTTCACGTTTACATGAATAAAGCAGAAAAGTTTCTTCAGGTCTGAATATTTCTGCTGTGCTTTCCCTGCTGGTAAACAAGCATCACTCTGCACAGTCATTCTTCTAATTTCAGAGGCATTTTTTTTATTTCCAGCCCTGAAAGCGTTCTCGATTAAACACACGGCATTTGATGTGGTGCGGTCAGCTGGTTGAAGGCACCAGAAGAATGGACGTCCTTTAAAATGTGCAGAGAAACATGAATGGAGCTGTAACGACTGCTCACTGTCAGCCAGCCCGCCCTTGATGGTGCTGCTCTCAGATTTGTCTCCACGGCCTTGTTCACCTGCTTCGTCGGGAAATCTGCCAAAAGAAGGCAGAAATATGCAAAGCAACAAAATGAATGTTATAATCTACAGAAAGGGTTTTCACTGAGAATATTTGGATGCACTTTCTTTGTAAACTCCAGAGTTTTAATGACTGCAATGACATCTTTTCTCTGTGTAAAAGGTGCTCATTACAATTAGAGCAAAAGCTGGAAAAACCCTGATGGACGGTGTAACGTGCTCCATTTATCTAAGAACAAATCGGTCAGCGAGACGTGGAGTCCTGGGGGGGAGCCACATCAGACGAGGGTTATAGATAAAGTAGTTTTGGCGAATCATTACTCCCATAGTATTTTTGGACTGTGCCCTATATTTCCTCTTGTTGCGTCACAGGTTTCCAGGTGTGGAGGAGCTTCTGTCCCTGGAAGTCAGACAAAGTCAAACTCAGTCTTTATCAATATTACTTACTGAGGAACTCCGACTCCAGGCTCTGATGTCATTATTGGTCTCTATTTACATTTATTATGTGTCCCTTAAATGTTCGTGACTGGCTTCAGGTGATTTATCGAGCCAAGTCTGTAAGTTGGTTCAGGCTCAAGCTGTGATGTGTCGGAGTTCACCAACAAGGTCCAGAAACTTACACTCGAACCAGATGAAACCATCATGTCCTTTGATGTGGTCTCTCTCTTCACTTGCATACCTACAACTGAGGCAGTAGAGACTGTCAGAAAACGGCCTTGGAC
>VVHJ01033284.1:0-37209 GCA_015107715.1 Tylochromis polylepis | reverse complement strand
GCTGAAGGAGACACAGTTACACTTGGATGTAGATTTGAGACCATCTCTACAAATCCTACATTGATCTGGTACAAACAAGAAGTAAATAGTTACCCAAAGTATATGCTGCATTGTTTCTCAAAATCTCCTGATAAAGCTGAAGAGTTTAACGATGACAGATTTGATGCTGAACTCAACAAGACCTCAGTTCCTCTGAAGATCCAGAAGCTTCAGCTGTCTGACTCTGCTGTGTACTACTGTGCTCTGCAGCCCACAGTGACAGGAAACACCAAAACTCTGTACAAAAACCTTTGGAGCAAAGACAACAGAATACTCCACATCATCCACTAGAGGGAGCCACACACTGTTACACTGCTTACTGTCTTTTTTTTCTTGTTTTTTGTCATGACGATTCAGTAGATGAATTAAACCAATATTTGGACGGTGGAGAAAACGACACTTAAAGATAATCAGGTGTTTGTGGGATCAATCATCCACCAACATTGTACCTTTTCTTTACTGTGACTAATTTAAAACTGAAATTTGTTCTCGCAATTTGACAGTTTGATCCAATGACACATTACAGGACACAAAACCATGAATAATTACTTTGACTGAAACATTGCGATTCTGTGTGTGTTGACTGTGTCCTCAGTTATTTTCCAGATGCAACAAATAATTATTTTACTGACATCTCTGAACCTGCAGCAGCTAAAAGTGAAATCTCCAGTTTGGACTAACATGATGTTTAACTGTGATCTGTTTCACAGAAGAAGCCGTGTTTTACACTGAACGTAAAATAGTGAAAACAATATGTAATACTGTTAAAATCTCTTTAAGGTTCACCAAGTATTAAGGGAGTGCATTGTGTCATGATTTATGTGGTGATTCAGCAACTGTAAAGCGTTTTGAGTGCTCAGATAAAGTAGAAAGCAGTAGAACCAGTCCATTTACCATATGCTAAATTTGAATTTATTTTTCATCAATCAAGCATTGACTGCTGCCTAAATCAGCGTCTGATGACAGGCATGCATGTCATCAGACACAACAGCGCAGTTTTAAGTTTCCTGGATTAGTGTGCATGAATAACACTGTTAAACGACAGCTACACAACAAAAATCACCTTGCAAAACTGACGGTGAAGCACTCGTCATTATCTGTTGTTTGGAATCACTTTGGATTTAGCACAAGCTGCTAACAAAGGACAAACTATATTCAGTCAGTGATGTAGAGTTGTTTCTGAGCCAAAGCGGTCATTAACCTGATTCTGCAGCATCAACTCAGACATCCATAAGAGAGGGGCAAGGTGTGCTTAAATGAGAGGAGTGTAGTTTACACAGCTATGTCTACTTTTTTATGAACAGGTTATTGAAATTCAGATACTGCACAAATAGTCTCCAAGGCAACAAGGTTAAAGAATAATTGACGGTACAACAAGCTAGTCACACCATGTGGTCTGCCATACCTGACTACAACTGACTGCACTTTCTTAGTGCCAGAAGGTGGCACTGTGGTTCACACAAGACCCTCATACTCATAAGTAGAACAGCATTGCTGAAGTACAGTCTGACAACACTTTCAGTCTCAAAGCTTCATATTAAGCTTTAACTCTTACAGGTAAGATAAGATGAGCTGAACATCATATATTTCACAAGTTCAATTATATTTTATTTGTACATCACCAAATCACAACAGCTGCCACAAGGCTCTTTTATATTGTAAGGTAAAACCCTGCAATAATACAAAATAGAGAAAACCCCAACAATCATATGACCCCCTATGAGCAAGCGCTTTGGTGACAGTGGGGAGAAAGACCTCCCTTTTAACAGGAAGAAACCTTGGGCAGAACCAGGCTCAGGGAGGGGCGGCCATCTGCTGTGACCGGTTGGGGTGAGAGAAGGAAGACAGGATAAAAGACATGCTGTGGAAGAGAGCCAGAGATTAATAACAAGTATGATTCAGTGCAGAGAGGTCTGTTAACACCAACACAACACGTTCTCATCCCAACATGTAACATACTGACGCTATGTGACAAATCGTCAGTATGTTACGCATTCGGAGGCGTGGGAGCGGGTTGGAATGAATATATAAATATAAGGTTATGGTTAAGGTTGTAATAAAGAATCGGGCACCAGCAACTGCTGGTATCCCGAGATGCACAGTCCATCAATGGGACCGGTTGCTGGTGCCCCACCCCGATTCAAAAAATTACCCATCTTGAGTTCTAAGGTTATGGTTAAGGTTAGGCTTAGGCATGGAACCCACTATGTCATAGGGTTAAGGTTATGGTTAGGGTTAGGGTTAGGGCTGCAATAGAAAGCCGCAAACCGCAAAAGCTTGTACTTACTAAAAGATGTACAAGTGCATGTCCACAGCTCTCTAGAACTTGGAATTAAGAAGCTATAGTAAGATAGCTAGTTAGCCTGTTCATCTCTTTTGCTATGCTTTAATGGCATTCTGTTATTTGTTGAGGTAGAGATGCCTTTTCTGCATTCACTAAAGAACTCTATATTAAGTAAAATTTGCATCAGTTTTCATTCAAATGATCTCCTTATTGAACTCAAATTCCAGTTTCATTTAGGTTTGTAAGGAGAAAACAGGTTTTCTGAAATACAAGGCTTTCCCCTCCATTTCCTTCACCTCAAATGCTTTATTACACTTCTGTCAAGTTGTTTTCTGTGTGGCACATACCTGATGGATTATGTTTCTATGAATGAAGACCTCTGTTAAAGATGCCACCCAGACTTTAATTAAATTCTTCTTGCCCTACTTTTGCTAAGCATATAGCCATTCCTGAGAAACCAAGCGCTGTCATTTCCACTGACCCTCCTACAACTACACTGTGATCTTCCTAATAGTAGGCTAGTTTCACAAGATGACTCCTTACACTCTCTCACCAGGCTTCAACAACGACAGCAATCTGTCATCCATCATGTTTTCATAGCCCTCCTGTCTGCTGTCTTCTAGGAGACCTGTCCTGCAGTTCCTACTACCATCACAGCACTCAGCTTTTCTCTGCCTGGGTCACAGCCACCCTGTTTCATCTGCTACTCCAAACAAATTGATTATTCACAAAATTACTTACATCTCTAAACATTAATGTAAATGAGTAAAGAAATATTAATTTTCTCAGTGATAATGTGTGAAGTTACTAGTAACAAAACCAAGTTCCAGCATCACCAGCAGTCCTTGCTAGTTCATAAGTAAATAGCACAATAGTCTGAGAATTGCTAAGAATTTAGAGATTTCATCACCTGCTGTACATAATATCATTAACATTCTGAAAAGTAGCCAGTAGCCAGTAATGAACCAATCTTTGGGTCTTCATGCAGCATTGCATTAAGTTTAAACTTTAGGGGAAAATAGCAGTGCTAAACAAGTGCTGAGGGTTTCTCTGGGCATAAAATAAGTTAAGATGGACCGATGCAACTGTACTAGATAATCAGTTTTTTTCTATCAGTGCAGTCATATAGTTCAAAAATATTGTTGCACTTAAATGAGCTTTGAGGATATGCTTGTGAATCTGCCACCTTCTTAAATTTTGTAGGACTGTCATCTACAGTTTTACTCTACTTTCCCTCTACTATCTTTGCACTTGGATCATAGCAATAGTAGCTCATTGTGAAATTAAAAGGTAAATGTTACTGTTGACTACACTGATTTAAGAATGTGAAGACAAGGCTATATACCTAAACAGCCTTGCTTGGACCTCTATGACCGCTTGGAACTCAATGCTAATGTCAGCATGCTAACAGTGAAAATGCTGACATGCTGATAACTAGCAAGTCTAATGTTTATTTATTGTGCCATCTAAGTTTAGTATGTTAGCATACTAACATGTACCCATGTACACATGTAGACTGTTCACTAGAATTATGTCAACACAGCCACCATGTTGTTACAAGAGCCTTTTAATGAATGCTGATCTGGGGAGGCAGAAATGTGTATGTAATTAAAAATTATTATAACTCACTCACTGAATTTTCAAACAAATTTGAAGCATTAATTTTTTTTAAATATTTAAACATGCTTATATTATATTGATAGTAATCATAATAGTTCTTTAGTATAATGTTTAAAATTAGCATTACAGTTCTTCCCAATTTATAACCAAACAACTGGCAGTATTAATCTATCATTTAAATGGCTTTGTGGGCCAGTCCTGTCAAAGTTTAACTCAAAACGAGAGCTCCAGACAAATCATTTAGTCTCTTCTTGTCAGTGGCTCTTTCAATCTGTATTTTCTAGCATAATCTTTTTGGGAAACTACACACAAAATAAATTCAATCTGTGCTGCTCTGCATGTTTTGCTTGAAACAATCTAGGTATATATTTTAAATGTTAACTGTCACTGCATGCCATGTTAGTGCCATAAAAAGATGTCACATTCAGAGAGAAAATGTTGATAATTTAGGGCCACCTGATATAACAACAGATACAGCAGCATAGTTTCCTGACGAACACCATTACAAGTCTTATTGATGTAGCACTTTAATTAAAATATTCATCTTTTTTTTTTTTTTTACTTTACCGGTGATAACTAACTTTAGCTTGATTTAATGTCAGGACTGTCACTTAATATTAGGTCACAGTAAAGGAAGTTATTATATATTCTATTATATTAAATTAAACAATCTAAATTACACATGCTCATAATCATAAAATGTTATAAAACAACTTTTCCTCTAATAAACTTTAATCCTGCTTAATGCTTAATTTAGTCAGTTCTGTCACCTGAACAACAGAACAAACTTTTATATAATCCAAAGACATGCATGTTAGGTTAAACTGATGATTCTAAACTGTCCATGGTGATGTAGACAAAGTGGCTAAACTGTATAGAATAAAACACTGTGTGAATTTGTGGTTAAATGTGACTTATTTCACTACAAAATGCAGTTTTTAAATGATGATTTCTTTGTTTTTGGGAGAAAAAAAATACAAGTTGTTGTGTTTAGATCGTTGTCTTGCCCTGTCTCTCACTCTATGGTAGCTGGGATAGGCTGGATGGAATAAAATCTCTCCTGGTATACGTACCAGATGAAGTAAGGACTAACAGACAGTATCACAAGTCATCATGTCTTCATTTAATACAAGCGGTTTAATAAAAACTTTGCATGAAGTATTTAGGAATTACATCCATTTTTATACATAGTACCCTATTTTGTTTTTTTGTTCTGCTGAGTTGAGATCAGGTACTCGACCACTGAAGAATATCCTATTCATTTGCCTTAAAAAAAACTCAGATTACTTTTGCAGTATGTTTTAAGTAATTATCTATTGTACTGTTAATTACTGCCTGATCTGTTTTTACAGCAGCTGATTGAATCTGTGCAGGAAGCACATTTCACTTCAAAATTCATCCTGCTACTTCTATTAACAGTAACATCATCAATAAACACTAGTGACCCAATTCCACTAGCAGCCATACATACTATAACACTGCCTCTACCATATTTGGCAGATGAGCTGTTGAACATTGTCAAATATGGTGGTCAAATATGAGCTGTTGCTCTGCTTCATCATTACTTTTTATCATTACAAGTTCATCTGGATTTCATCAGTACAAAGATTTTTTTTTCAGAACTGTGCAGACGCTTTCTGCAAAGTTTTCTGTTTCTCTGCCCTTCCTGTTCTTGAGTGTAACCAGTGGTTTTCAGCTTGTTGTACATCTTGGCTTGGTTAAATATTGCGGAGTTCACCATGGAAATAATTCTGTTTTCATGTACTTTATTTGCCCTATGTAGGTTTCCATCCTTTGGTATTGCTGGGCTGGCCAAAGCTTTCCTTCTCTTTAAGAATGTTCACAATTGTTGATTTGACCACTCTGAAAGTTTTTGCTATCTCTTACATAGTTTTTTGTTTGTTTTTGACTTTTCCTTAATGACGGTCTCCTGGGCTTGCACCTCTTTGGCATCTCTTTGGGCTTCATATTTAAAATTACAGGTCAAAGCTTTAAAATACAAATTCAATGCTTTGAATCAGCATCAGATATTATGTCATGAGGGGGATTATAAATGTCATTAGAATGAATGCTTTAGGGACTTGTTATTTTATTTGTCATGAAATAATAAGGCAACTGGCCTTACCTGTCCATCAAACTGCTTGTAAATCAGTTCTCTCAACACTTTTGACCCTCTCAAAACGGGGGATTATGTATGAAAACATCGGTAATTAACAGTTAACACATTTTTTTTGTACCATCCTTTGAATTAAGGCTGAAAGTCTGCACTTCAATCACATATTGACTGATTGGTTTAAAAATTACTCTGGTGGTGCAGAGAGGCAAAACTACAAACCTAAATGTGTTTGACTCAAAATCACAAATGGCAATCTCTCTTCACTGACACTCTTGGAAAAGTTAGGGTATTATAAACATCTCTAGAATGAATACTCCGGGGGAACTTTGATTGTCTATACAAAATTACAAGAGAGTGTGGACAGACGTGGTCCAAATGTGGACAGATGGCTTGACTGATAGAACAGTCTTGGCATCCTTAGAGTTTTACCACTAGCTTGGCTAAAAATCAAGATGAATTATGTAAATCCATTAGGTATATCCAATATACTCACTCATATTGATGGAAAGAATACATTTGGATAAACACTATAGAGTGCTTGACACATTTCTATCACATCATGGAATAATATCCAGATTGCCCAGTCCTGGGCAATGCAAATGGCACAGAATAGCACAAGCACAACTATGGGCTCTGTAAAGGGCATCAAATACAGAGGCTTATTTGGATTGATGGCAGATATTACTGTTTGATATTGGTCCATCACAGATATATCAATAATGATGCATGTGATCCTCAATATAATCCAAAATGAAAACTATTTTTCTTACAGAGCATAATGAATAAAAAGATGCGTGAGGTACTTTATAAATGGTGTCTATAGTTTTTCCAGCTGTTTTAAACTTGAAATGTCTCTATGTTTAAAATGTGCCATAGATAAAAAAGTCACATAAACTTTGTGAAGTCTCTAGTTTTGTCAGGCAATGCTTTGCAATAGCCTCCAGAGGGAGACAGTGTGTAGCTAATGTTGTTGCCAATGGATTAAATGATATAGAAGTTAAAAGATGTATAACAATATACGGACAAATCAGTTTAAACATAATGACCATGATGTACCATGATTCACTGATACTTAATATATGCTTTGGAATAATTATTAGTTGTAATTGCTGAGGTTATTTGTGGTTATGATATAAGATTTATAGACATGGAGTCAAGGAGTGTGGTATTCTGTTGAACATATTTAACTTAATATCTTTCTGCTGACAGGGCACAAGAAACATACAAAGTTATAATCAAACAGTGTCCACAGGGTTCACACATGGTATCTGTGCTAACCTGGCATCTGTCTTGCTACCCCTCAACTGTTTGTTTTTTTTCAAGATCCACAGACAGCGACCTGTTGTGTAACAATGACATTGTTACACAACAGATTTACTGATGAGCATGAAAAAGATAAGGTTCTTATGTCAGAGGTCACACAGTACAAGTGTGAGTGGGAAGGGAGAAGCAGTGCACCGTCAGCAGGAGACAGGAGAGGAAGTGGAATCATTAGACTCAAGTTTTACCTCTCTGTTGATGAATGATGGTGCTAGTTGAGGTCAGGAAAAGGTGACATTGGCTGATATAGCCTCATGTGCACTCACAAGACACAGATTTTTTATTTTATTTTATTTTTTTAATTTAAGGTGCTTAATCATATTTTTAAAAATGTGATTGGGATGTGTATTACTGGACCTGACAACTATAAAAGATACTTCCTCAGTGCTGATGTCTTTCATCGTTGACAGTTTGTTAATATACACCTTGATATTCCAGACCAACAAACTGCCAAAACATCTGTTTTTATAGAGGTGGGCACACTTGCTCATAATCTGTTAATCAATAGGATCTGATAAGCAGCACCTGGCTGTTACTTACCACCTTGAGTTTTTCACACATTGCTTCTGCACTTTGGCTCAGTTTTTGCTTTGCTATATAATTTTAAGCCCTGAAAACAACTAAGTCATAGCTTCTTTTTACCATCCATCCAGTACCACTTATCAGGGTCATGGGGGGGCTGGAGCCAGAAGGCAGGGTACACCCTGGACAGGGTGCCAGTGGAGACAGTCAACCATTTGCACTCACATTCACACCTACGGGCAATTTAGAATTACCAACTGACCTCACCCCACTAACTGCATGTCTTTGGGAAGGCTGGAGTAGCCGGAAAGAACCCACACAGACACAGGGAGGACATGCAAACTCCACATACAAAGGCCCCAGCCAAGTGGGGGGAATCAAACTCAGGACCTTCTTGCTGTGAGGCAACAGTGCTAATCAACACACCACCATGCTGCTTCTTTTGACCATGACTGCATTAATGAAATGAGTTGTTCAAATGTTTTCTGTTGATGTTACCTGCTTTATTTTCAGCGTACTTCACTGTCTTTTCAATGCCCCGCAAGTGACATTGGAGGGGAAAAAAATGAAGATGTATTGTTGAGATCCAAAGAAAGACTTTTCCCTGCCTTTACCATACTTTCATTGGTACCGTGAAGCTGTCCAGAGTACTGCAGTTGGTTGTTAGTGGATTCAACTAAGATTGCCAGGTCAGAGTATGCCTTGCAATGAGTGGGTCTCTTTGCACCAAGGACTCTCTTCAGATGTCTCTCACTTACATAAAAACTGTGTCTACTGCCAAGCACAGGTTTAATTTCATAGGCCAAGCTCAAAATAAAAATCTATGAATCTCTCCCACAGGTGTGTGTCCTCCATCACTGTGGTTGTATCCAAGGTCTCGATACTGACATGGAAGTGCATGGACTTAAATCAAAGACTTTTGCGGGATCTGGCAAAAGAACATCTTCAGTTTTTTTTCTCCAATGTAATTTTGTTTGGTTTTGGTTAAAGTCCACATCCTGCATCCAGCATTGTTTATTATTTTGTCACTGGAACTAATAAGCTTTTCATATTTCAATAATTTTATTGATTTCATCAAATCTGACATGTGTAGCCTCACCAATCAAATCAGAATTTAAAATATGCTTAAAAAAATTTCAAACTTTTTAAACTGACTTTTGGAAACATTAAAAAAAAAAGCCTGTCAATTAATTTAGAGAAAATAAGCATCATGCATGCAGAATGCTTAGTAAAGTTCATTTCTTCCTTAAATGTTTCTGGAACATTTTTGTTTTATTCTTCTTTGGGTTATCACATTATTAGCTTCTGCTTTTCAAGGTTTATCGCGCACCAAAAAGCATCTTAATGATAATCAGTGTTGCTGGAATCAAATACAATGAATAGGTTACACTGTAGGTCAACATAAATAACCCCCCAGG
This sequence comes from Tylochromis polylepis, assembly GCA_015107715.1. Classification (NCBI taxonomy): domain Eukaryota; kingdom Metazoa; phylum Chordata; class Actinopteri; order Cichliformes; family Cichlidae; genus Tylochromis; species Tylochromis polylepis. The sequence goes on along the minus strand of VVHJ01033284.1, from coordinate 27,890 downwards.
AATGTGAAAACATTACACCCTGCAATCAAACCCAGTGAGTTCTGGTGCACAGGTCACGATCATGTTTACCCTTTTTTTTCCTCCTCCCTCTGAGATCAGATAAGCTGTCTTTTGGGGTCTAATGTTGTGAGTTTACGCTAAATCCTACCTCAGTTTTGGGTTTCCTGCAACACCTCTTCCTGATGGGGTACAGGACACAACCTGCTTACGTAAATAAGCTGAGGGAGAAGGCACAAGGAGCCAAAGGTGAGACCCTGTTGCCATATTTCACAAGAGTAACCATTGTTTAGTTCCAGACTTATTCCTCACCATGTAAAGTAGTTTCCGTTGTTGCAAATGGCCCGAGCCAATAAATTTGTTGTTAACAGCAGGAACCGGCAACTTACTGGCAGGTACAGGACAAAACAAACTGGGAGTCTATCACCTCTGTTTGTGGGCAGAGACACCAGCAGACACAAATAAGCTTTCACTGGGAAACTACTCCAGAATGTTTTGAAGTTTAAGTGACTGATTCTCTTTAAGTTTTTTGATGTTACCCAAATGGTGAATGTGGAGCAGAACATAACAGAAAGACAAACATTACAGTCCAAACATTTGAATTTCTTATAGTTGTTTATTATGTTTCCAGAGACTAAAGGTGAGGCTTTTCTCATAAATACAGCCTTTAAGGATGTCCGTTTGTCCACCCTGTTTTCCATGAAAAGATCCAGCAGTGCAGTCACTCACTGTCACATCCACTTTCTCTTCTTTCTTTTGCCTTCCATCTATTTTTAACCTCTTGTGAGTGTCAAGTTCTGAAGAGAATGCTGCAAATGTCAACTAACAAGGGGAGAGCTAATGAATAATTCTGCCAAGGAATTATGAACACATAAAAATAATCGTTATTTTTATGAGAGTTTTGTGTCTGAGAAAAACTAAATATGCATGGTACACCTCTAGGGGAATGTTTCTGATCATCAGTCTAAATGCAAACTATATCTTTCTCTAAATTAAACAGTGCATTTGAATTATTTTGTGCTTCCCTTTAATTTTACTTCCTTAAACTGACTTTTCTACACTTGCCTGCATACCTGTTTTTTTTTAAAATATATATATATACTTGTGTGTAGGGACTCCTCATACTGTTATTGTCTAAGTTGAAATCATTAGTTCATATCGTAGGACGACAGATGTTGATTTTCCATGGCTGTGTGATGTGGGTTTCCACCACAGTGACTGAGATTCTTGTAATGTTTAATAACTTCTGGCCAGTGTTCATGACTGAGGCTGTTCTATAAATGTTAATTAAGCTGGAGCAGCTGTGAAGTGTACAGAACTCAGCCTCCTGACAGGTAATGTTGTATACAACTACAGCAGAATTTATGGGAAAATATCTAATTAATAAAAAAAATACAGCTGGAGACTGGCTGCTAACATGGAGGGTGCATGTACTGTGTCATTGCAAAATCTCCAGTGTCAACACATTAGCAGTGTTGATTTTCTAACACTGAAATATTACTAGCATTTTTAGTTATTTTCCAGTGTTGGAAAATCAGCACTACTCAGTGTTAGCCATTGTTAATCTTTAACACTGACTAGGTTACTGTTAAAAATACAACACCGTCAAAAGTGTTAATTTAACACTCAAAAGAGTGGACACATATAGACACTTTCTAGTGTCAATTTAACACTGGAGATTTTGTAGTGTAGCTTCTTAAGGGAAAGAACTTGTGCATTTATTGGTATTTCAGTCTCGTGTGAGCTTCCAGATACAGACTGGGTCTATAAGAAGTGGTCGGGCCTAACTTTTATCATAGGTGTGGTGAGCCTGAGACCATTAATTACATTTGCATGGCACAGAACAGATCATTATTATATTATTTTTATTTTCTGCATGGCAAGTCACTGCATGCTGAACAGTTAGCTAATCTTATCATTTGCTTGTACTGGTACAATGTAAAAGTACACTATGAGGACTCATACTGAAAAAGCTGTGACTCTCAGTGGACTATAAAATATGGAAGGAGTTATTCCACATGCAAATGTGTTTCATCAACCTCTCAATATGTTATGTTTTATATATATGTCATGGTGCGCTGTGTGCAGGCAGGCAGGGAAGGAACCAAACGCAGACTTCAAACACGGAAACAGAAACTTAAACTCAAAACTCAGCTTTATTTGCTGGAGATGACAGTACGGAAACTAACTAAACTGGGAATACAATAACCTAGGCAGGCAGACCACACAGCCAGGATGAGGGTATGACGATTACACGTTAGGGTAAACTTTAACAACACAACACATACCAAGGAAAACACAGGGCTTAAATACACTGAGGGATAACAAGGGAATGGGACACAGGAGGAGAGCACAGCTGGGAGTAATCAAACATGACAAGACAAGGGGAAGCAAAACTAGACACACTGACGAAGGACATGAGGCTTTCAAAGTAAAACAGGAAGCACACGACAAGACACATGGACTAGACACTAAACAAGGGGACACAGAGCACAGGGACAGAAGTGACATGAGACATGACTGACTGGGGAACAAGATAAATAATACATAATCAAAGAACACAACTTAAACCGATGCAAAACACTGGGTCACTGACCCAGGACCATGACAATATAACAGTTTATTTTCATATCCCCTCATTGCAACATTTTCTTATTGATGGTAGTTACAGGACAGACTAGCAGAGGTAACTGGAGGCTGTTTTGTAGATCACTTCATTCAGTGTAATTTACTTCTTCTCATCTTTATTTTTTGCAGAATTCTCCCATAGATCATAATTCAGGATTTTTGGAGTGCCATGTCCTGTCTTATAATGTCTCTGTTATTACACAGCAAGCTGCTGTGCTGTAAAGGCCTTCTGTGACAAGCATTGCCACAGTTTTGTCAGATATCAAATACATGGAGTATGTAACCATCACAACAGCAACATGTAGCGGGCAGTTACATACATGAGATCAACAGAAAACTAGGAAGTTTCATGTCAGGCAGTACATGATCAGTTTGTCTCCCAGAGGAAAAGCTGTGAAATGGGTACGATCGAAAACAACTTCCAGCACTTTTTTCTTTCTTTCTTGTTTTTTACACCTTACCTTTTCACACCAATTGTTTTGGAAGACATACCAACACATTTTAGAGCAGAGGAATATCCCAACTTTGGGATAAATAAAAGTTGACAACTTCCATCCACCAGTTGTCAACACGTTTTGCCTATGCATCCATGACTAGTCAGACAAAACAATACAAATCTAGAGCCACACTTATAGAAGTGCCAGTGTCTCATAGTTTTTGAGGATTATAATTCACTTTCATTACTTCTGTTATTATGATCATCACCTGGAGGGCAGAGGTCTTCCTTCTGCTTATTTACTGAAGTATCACTGCTTGATTGGCCGTGATGCTGAGCATCCTGCCAGGTCTGTGAGGTTAGGGGATGTGCTTGCATAAATACAGACAATCAGGGTGAAAAAAGCATCCCCCTGTTTTTTTTTCTCACTATTATATGGACGTCAAAATGGTTTAAACAAAGGAAAACAAATAACTCTCCAGGTTGGGATGTTTACAGTGTAAGTGGCTTCAGGCCAAAGCTAAATATTTATATCCATGGATCCACCCTGTGTCACTTTTAACACTGATCACATGGCTCAAGAGTTAACGGAAAAAATTCTCATGCTTGTGTAAGGACTGTTGACTCATTTTAAGAAAAATACTTTAAAGATATAGTCAGAGTTTATTTTAGATAGCGTCCCCGCTTTGAACAAAGGTGAACTTCCTCTGCTCTGCCTGAGTCCTGAGAACGATGATTTAATGTGACTGCTGATAGTGAAATAAACAGGTTGGCGTGTCGCTTCGGCGCAGCGTGGATTGAACGGGCACACACAGGCAGGGTTGTGCATTCACCCCATCGCTAAATAAAGATCCACTTGATGGATAAACTCTGATAACATAAATCAGGATATCCCAAGAGAAGTGACGAAGTGCACCATTGTTTTGGTTCAAGTGGGCAGCCATCCTGACAGACAGTGTACACTGGACATGGGAGAGGACAGGAGGTTCTCTCTCTTGAGTTTTCCTTGATGGGTCAGGTCAGAGCCAGTTTTTCACATGTAGTTATGCAATCTTCTGATGACAGAACTGTCTTTTATGTTCCATTTGAAGGGATAGATGTTTTATAATCTTCATAAACAGGTATATGAATATGCAGAATGTGTAGGCCCAGGGTAAGGTTTTGCGCACTGTAAATGTATATTTAGATTTATACAGCACTTTTCTTACTCAAAGTGTGTATTTAACCATACATTATTGCCTCGCTTTGTTATGCACTGTATATAGAATAAACTTATTAGACAACATGTCACAAAAACCAAGAAAAAATATTTTTCAAACCCATCAGAAGCTTGTTTAGAAGTAAAAGTGACTGGATTCACTGAACTGAATTCACATTTTTATACCCTTCTCACAAAAAGAAGAGAATTTCCTAAATGATGAACTATTCCTTCAAAGAAGAAAAGTAGGATTTTTGTGTGCTGCTATACAGTATCACCTACATGCATCTACTGTTGTTCATTCCATGAAATTCCATGTGTGGCTCATTTGGCCAGTGCTAAACATGATAAATTGACTATTTCTTAAATAGTGCTTTTCTACCCCTGCATGAGTACTCAAAGTTCTTTGTACTACAAGCCTCACTCACGCGTCCACTTTTTTCTATGCCTGAGTGCCTTTCTGTCTAAAAGTCCTGTGCATCAGGGTTCAATATCTTGCCCAGGAATATTTTAGCATTCAGACTGGAGCAGCCAGAAATTGAACCTTTCAATTACTAGATGATCTCTTCTACCTCCTGAGCTGTAGCCACCCTGTAAATGGGTATATTGACACAGAAGATGCAGGTGAGAAAGCCAGATATCAAAAGGTAAAGTCAGTTGTGTCGTGTTTGACTTCACTTTTTTAAACTGATACTGATACTGAAACTATAGTATCCAATGAAATTGTTGCTCAAAGTTGGTTAAAAAAAATGGTAGGAAGTTGAGTTGTTGGAAGGTGACAGTAAATAACTACTTGTTACAACAAAGTCATGCAGAAGAGCATCTGTGACTGCACAACATCGTTGAACCTTGAAGCAGATAGGCTACAGCAGCAGAAAACCACACCAGGTGCCACTCCAGGCAGCTAAAAACAGGAAACTGAGGCTACGATTTGCACAGGCTCACCAAACTGGATCACGTCAGTCATCATGTCAACATGGACCAAATCTCTGAGGAATGTTTCCAGCATGTTGAATCTATGCCGTGAAGAACAAAAGTTCTGAGAAAGAGTTCTGGGAAATGGGTCAAAGCAACCGAGAGAAACTATAGTGGTGCCTTGGAGTTGGTGCAAGTGGAGCTTTACTGCCATCACCTGAATTTTTACAGCGTTCAGAAAGAATGACAACTATAAAGGAAAACAAAGTGAAGCTTGCTTAAGGGTCTCTCTTTAATCCTTTTTAGACTCTAGTTCCTGAGGGCTGAGAGCCGGAAATGTAATAAAAAGTCACCTGATGACGGATTCAAGGATGATCTGACACTCGAGAGTTGACAGTTTTCTGCGGAAATTCATGAGATTCTTGAGATGTTCTGTTGAACAGTCAAAGCCAGAGTACACACTATAAATTGACATCGCTATTGTAAAATGGTCTGTGTTAATTCAGTTGTTTCCTGCATTTAAAGGGTGCTGTTTGCACGAGTGTGTTAGCACGTGTCAAGGAGAAAGTCTGTGTCTGCAACAGCAGGAAAAGAAAACAGTAAAGTACTTAATGGTTAAGGCTGTACCAAATTCTGTTCCTGAAAATTCATTTAAAGTTTTCTGGAAGCTAAATAATATCTATCGAAACTATTTGGTTTTGTGTTAAATATGTTGTTAAATCCTTTGCAGTGTGAGCAGAAACAAATCAAGCTTTATTTCCTTTTACAAACAGACCCAAATGACAAACTCAAATATCGTCACATTCAAAAGTGAATTGTTAGCAGGTCCCTCATGTCAAGTGCACAGATCACACCAGTACTTCAGTAAGCAGTGATATCAGTCCAGACTGAGTTATGAGCACTCATTTAGAGAGGAAAAAACAAACACTGGAATGAATTGTCTAGACTAAACCAAACCCAGTGCCCGGAGCTGAGCCAAAACAAATGCCATTCTTAACAACAACAACACAATCTTAAGGGTTTTTTCTTTTTTTCTTTTTTTTTGCTTCTTTTTTAATAGAAAGCAAACAGAGTGCTGCTTGAGAAACAAAAAGAAAAGCTTCTAACTGTGAAAAGTGCATGACAGTGTGAACAAAGACAGGGTACAGCTTGCTTCCAAAAACAAACAGCAAATACAGCCAGATGGATTTTCCATTGCAGAGCTGTGTTAATGAGAGGAAGCAGAGGAGTGCTTCCCAGGGATTGCATTGTGAACCCGTGCACCACTCCACCTTAACTGCTTGATCGAGGGAAACCTCCTAGAGTTTGGCCCTCATTCCTACCTGCCCTTCTCAGTCAGAGATGGTAATCCCCACATGGGATCACTTGAAAACAGCCGTCCAGCATCCGCTTTCAGCCTGCTATATAAGAGGATGTCTGATAATGCTCTTAGGTATATGTATGACTCAAAAGCTGAACTGCCAAACTTAACAGTTAGTTGATGCCAACTCCACTTAATGTTCTTCCTGTTCTGGCCTACAAATTCATGGAACATATTTTTTTTTAAAAATGCACAGTGCAGTCCAAGGTCAGAAATATCCGAGAGCTATTGTGGGTAAACATCTTGAAGAAATATTTAGATATGTCTGAAATCTTTTTTTAACACATGTATGAGTCTTTGTTGCATTTGGAGTCTTGGAAGTGATCATACAAAGTCATAAATCAAACACTTGTCATTAGGTAGAGGGTGGTACATCTCTCTCTGGCTGGTCATCATGGAAACCAATAAAAGTGGGGCAAAGCAGATAAACAGCCCACTGTTTATCTTCCGTCTGCAGTGGAGTCTGTTGTCTATCCCAGCTCTTATAAAAGGGGCGGTGAGGTACACCCTGGAGAAGTTTGCTAGTGTGTCAGAGGGATAACACATAGAGACACACAACCATTTATTCTCACATTTACACTTACAGCAAATTTACCAATTAAACTCACATTCATGTCTTTGAAATGCGGGAGGAAGCTAGAGTGTCTACAGGGTTCTCTCCTAAAGACCAATAACAGGAAGAAAAAAGGACCGCATCCAAAACTTGTTCACACTTTGACTCTGTTTTGATAGAAAGGTGAAAAACCAGTGATTCAGCGCACTGAAATCCTAACTCTAAGAAGAAAGAAATAATTCATTCAAATGCTTTTTATCATTAAGGAGAAAGATGTGTGTTCAGAGTTTGTTTTCAAATTTGTCAGCTGATGGGGAAAATTTCTCTAGACTCACCTTAAATCAGGATTTCTTTTTTCTTTTTTTGGACATAGCTGCTTTGAAATCCAGTCATGATGTTTCTTTCTTTTCTTTCAGTATACTTATGTTAGAAAATTCTATTTGTAAAAGAAATTCTGTGTAAAAAAAAAAAATATATCTCTGGCTCTCTTCCACAGTTTGTCTTTCTTCCCGTTTCCCTCTTCTCATCCTCAACTGGTCGTAGCAGGTTGTAACCGGGGCCTGGTTATGCTGGAGGTTTCTTCCTGTTAAAAAGGAGTTTTTCCTTCCCATTGTCGTTAAGTGCTTGCTCATAGGAGGTCATCTGATTGTTGGGCTTTTCTCTGCATTATAGTAGAGTCACTGAATTTATCTTTACCATATAAAGTGTTTTGGGGTGACTGTTTTTGTGTTCGGAAAAACACAAAAACAGTGCTATAGAACAGTGCTATTGTGGCACACTCAAAGTGTGTGCCCACTTTTGTGTTAATCATTTAATTTAATTCATTTAATTTGTTTATTTGTTATTTCTGCAGTATATTATTTTGTCACATGGACTGTATAGAAGGACAGAAAAATGGAGCAACACCTCAGGTGGAACCATTATTTCAAGGCAGGTGCTCCCCAGTTGCCTTAGGGGGATGGACTTCCACCCACTATTCAGATGCAATCTGAGAGGCAAACCGCATGCACTGTGTCTTCATTGCTCCTGAACTTTACCTGTATTTGCAGGGATTTCATCTTTGTTATTGTGGCACCATTCCTGGGGCCCGTAACACTATAACGGTGCTATAGAAATTGAATTGAATTGAATTTGATTGACCTGAAAAATGTCTAGTAAAACTTAAACAGTTAATACAATACTTTAGTTAAACCACTTGAATTAAAGCTGAAAGTCTAACCACAGTACCACTGTAAAATCCATTGTGGTACTGTAGAAAGGGAAAGCTAAAAAAAACAACTGTCACTGTCCAAACACTTACTGGCCTAACTATGGTCTATGTTTTAAAAACCTACAGTGCTTAACAATTTCATTAGACTACCACTAGATGTATGCCACAGCTGCCCTAAATTAAATATCCATTTTAGTGGAGCAGATTGAGTTTTATAAACAGCTACAATGTGTCCCAGGATGGTGACTTGAATCTTTATCAGTGTCATGGAACCTGGGGTTTCTGCTTAAGTTTGAGTTTTTGTCGTTAATTTTGGATTCCTGTGTTTATGATGTTTTGAGATTTGTATTCTTTCCATGTACTAGTTATTTCCTCGTTAGTTTCTTAGTTTTAGGTTTGCTACTGTCTGCAGTCTTGTCTCTGTTTGGGGTTAGGGTTGCAGTTTACATTCAATTCCTTGAGTTTCAGTTTATCCTGCCTCCTCTGTGTCCCCATGTCTTGTTGTTTAGTCTCTGGCTCTGTGTTATGTTACTTCCTGTTTTATTTTGGTAGTCTTCTGTCCCTTATGTCTTGCATTTAGGTTTTGTCCCTTATCCCCTTATCCCTTGCTGTGTGTTTACTCACCTGTTCCTCATTCCCCTAATTAGCCCTTTGTGTGTATATATAGCCTTAGCCCTCCCTTTGTCCTTGTTATGTCATACTGTTGTCTTAACTGTTTACTCTGTCTGTTTGTAATTCCTCATTCCTAGTGTTTTTCATAGAGCTCTAGTGTTTAGTGTTTAGAACATTGTTTTACCACCCATCTACTTATACCAGCCTTAATAAATGGCCTATTATTTATTTATTTGTATTCCTTCTCTCTCCACCTCTGCATTTGTGTCCTCACTTCATCACACTCCAACATGATTGTCTGAGTCTGCAGGGGCAGTAGTTTAGCTTTATAATTTATAGGATTACTTAATGTGCTGTTACTATTTTCTATATTATTGTTTTAGAATTATCTGTTACTTTTTATCTGTGTTATAACAAATTCTTTTCTGTCAATAAACAAATAATTATCACAGTTTTTCTCAATCGCTTTGGTGCAATTCTTTCTCTCAGTTCTCAAAACAGTTAAGGCATTTTTCATAACACAAACTTAGTATAGCAAAAGACCAAAAGCTGCTGTAGTCAGTGACTTCAACTCTGTGATGAATGAACTAAAACCACTGTTTTAAGACTTAGACATCACATTGGGTTTTTTTGTGGGGGTTTTTTTGTTGTTTTTTTACTATACTATACAGATCAGAAAACAGAAAAGAAAAATGTATGCTGTCTGAGAACATACCACTAACTACTGTATAGTCTAATAAAGTCACACTGCATACATTCAGCAGCTATTTTATTACTTCCACCTGTCAAGACAAGCTGCTGATGTTCAAACTGAGCATCAGGAAGAAAGCTGAGTGAAAGTGGCATGGTTGTTGGTCTGAGTGCTGATCTACTGGGATTCTACTGGGATTTCCCCACACAATGGGGTTTACAGGCAATGGTACAAAAAAGACAAAATATCTAGTGAGCCATAGTTGTCTGGATGAAAATACCCTTTTGAAAATACACAACAAATCAACACAGAAAGAAATATCTTTAATACTGCACAATACATAGAAACCATGGCAGTAAGTATAAAAAAAATGCCTAACTGATTTGAGAGCTGCATTAAAAGTAGTGACAAAGACTTTTCTACTGTGAGATTAGTGGCAAAGTGGAGTGGAGAGGATTTTTACTTTTTATCTTAAAACATGTCTGCAGGATATTATTACCTGTGTTAATGTGTTTTTTTCTGTGAATCTTTCCAAATGGAATATAAAGTTATTAGTGAATAATTACTAATTAGTTTTAATGGTCAGAAATTGAAATGAATCAGGGCGAAGCAGCAAGTTTATATGTGAATGCAAATTTACCAAAAGCACTTAAAATAAACTTGCTGGATCATGTCCTGTGACCACCCTTTACTACACTGACCTTACTGTGCTAAGGGGACATGGAGATGGCCGAACATCTGCAGTTCCATGCTTTTCAAATAAATATATCTCAGCATATCCCACCACCTGCTGTGAAATCCCACAAGCTCACGGCAAACCTCCTGAGTTATTTCACAGCAAACAGCCAGTCATTCAGAATTCAAATACAGATCCTCTGAGAGGTCAGCATGTAGAATAACCCCTGCTGGGGCTGGCCAACTTTGTTATGGTAAGCCCACGAGCAGCTCAGACATGAAAAAGCTCAGCGGCAGCAGCAGAAGGGAAGTTCCCTCCTAGTGCATAACGTAAACTTGGCTCCAATAAAAGCATCCGTTGGCACCTCAGCGGACAACAGGAAATCTTTGTTTAGTAAAAAACATCCCGTTGTTGGACCAGGGTTGGATGACCCTTCTTGTTGTACGACAGTGTAGTCGTTGTTCTTGAGCTCCATATTTAAAGCTCTGTTTACTGAACAAAGCAGCCTTACTCTTAAGGTAAACAACAAAGACTTTATGTGTAGGTGGGCGTATATGCGCTGGCTACATAGATTGTGTGTCAGTCCAATGCCTGTTTGTCACAGTACCACTTGGTATGTATTGTTTTACATAGCACTAGACATCATGTCTGACCCTCCCATGTTCAGGGGTCACAGCACCTAAAGTTAGAAGCTGGCAGAGTAATTGAATAAGAGCATATCCATTCTAACAGTTACTCAGTTTCTGTTGCATTTCTCAGACTTTTTAAAGTCTAATTTAGTGCTCTGTTCTGATAAATGTTTATACTGATTTTATCTGAAAAGGGATGATAGCTATCTTAAAGTTAATTAACATTCCTTTGAATTTAACCATTTAATACATTTCTTTACAAATAAAATTTTAGCCATTAGAGAACAAAACTTTGTTCCCACAGACATATAAGTTAACATAAATAATTTTGTATTTCTCAGTGTAGAACGATATAACAGTTTTCTTTTGGTAACCCTATTAACCAAAAGCAAGGAATGAAGTAGCTTTTAAAGAAGACACAAAAATAATCATAATAAAACGATATCAAAAAACTATAAAAAGACAGGATTATAAAGTGTTTTATACAAACAGGAGGAACATGTATAATTTTTTCTTGATATTTATGACATCGTTAAGTACACTAGCTATAATAAATGATGATATTTTATTAGACCAATCCAAGACCAAGTTAACGTCAATCATTTCTTCCTCCAAACAATCAATGTGTCTTTTAGATCCCCTCAACAAAGTTCCACCATTAATTAATGCTTCAATCTGAAATATGATCCCTTAGTTACACTGCAATAGGCTTAGGCTGCTGTAGGGTTTCCCATGATGCAGTGAGCAGTCCTTCTTTGCTCATCTTTTTGCACTCTCTGTATGTTTATACAGTACTACTGTATTTAATAAATAGTAATTACTAAACTCTATCTCTCCTGCTCTTGCATACTTTGCCTTTTGTCCTGTCCCTTCTCTTTGCTCTCTTCTCCTTCCCTTCACCTCCAACCAATTTCAGCAGATTCGCTGCCCCTCGCTGAGCCTGGTTCTGACAGAGGTTTCTTCCTGTTAAAATGGGTTTTTTCCTTCCCAGTGTCACCAAGTGGTTGCTCATAGGGGTTTGTGTGATTGCTGGGATTTCTTTCTAATAATGTAGGTTCTTTACCTTAAACCATAAAGTGCCTTAGCATGACTGTTGTTGGGAACTGGTGCTATAAAAATAAAACTGAACTCAACTGAAGCATGTCAGTACCTAGAACACGTTCCATTTTTTATTTATTTTTTTACCTGAAATGCAAAACAGAATTTGAACCCACAATGACAGAGCTGCTGAATCACTTTACTCTACCCAGTCAATGGGCTTTTATTATGTTTCCAGCAATAGATCCATTTCATTCACAGTGACACAACATATTTCCATAAAATTAATATGCAGTACTAAGAAAACATTGTAAAAGTAAAATGTAAATGGAGGATGTTTTGGAAAAAAATACAGCAATTTTGAGTTTTTCTTTATTAGTTTAATTCAAAGTGCAGTAATGAAAAAACACCAATGCCAATAAAACTGCACCACTTTTGTTTGATCAAAGGATCTTGGAGACCTTGCCACAGTTATTTTAAGACTGTCTTTTTTCATGTTATTCCCAACTCAAAGAGCAATGAATGCTTGGCCCAAATCTGATCATCAGATTTCTATGAACCACATTTGGTTTGGTGTAAGTCTGACTTCTGCAGCTCAGCCACAGGTCCACTTTATCTTATTGCCACATTTGTGCTACAGATAACACTCACAACATTTGCCAGTGTTATAATGGTAAATGTCAGAATTATCCCAGATTAGGCCCAAATGTTCAGGACCCTTTGTTCTTTCTATCACTGAAGGCAGCGTGATATTGACAGAATATCATGCCACAGAATGAATTTTTAACAGATCATTTATCTGGATAAGAAACAAACAGCTAAACAACAGCAAGTGTCTTACACCTGCCAAGACTGTACATCCATATGCTCTATATACCAGAGAAAGGGTATATATCATTGGATAAATATATGCTGAACAGCAGACATTGTAAATCATATTGAAGTTTTTTGTGCAATGATAATGGAGAAATAAAAGCTGAAAAACAAAGGAACATGATGTTACATTCAGAGGATATATTCTTTTTTGTTTACTTCTGTAGAGGTGTAAATAAAGAGCAAAGTACTGTAAATCATTGTGAGTTATTAAAATACACAGTTTGTTTCACAATTAAAGCAGAAATGAACATGAGGAAATGGAGAATTGTCACTGAGAATGTACAGTATGTGCAGTACCTGAGGTTTTTTAAGTAGCTGGTGACAAAATCAGTTTTGGTCAAGGTGCGTGTACATCTCATCTTCGCAGTATGCCTGTGACTACTCTCCTAACACAAACACCAACAGCTAGTCTTCTCTGTGAAGTTTATTTGCATCTCCCTTATTCTCCGCAGGCTGATGTGTAGCGTTCCTGACACTTATTCTGCCTCTCCGTCTTGGCCGGTGCTCTGAGAACCAGTTGGAGACAGTCATGGCGAGGCGGAGGAAACCCAGGCTGATACAGTGCACCTCTGAGGTGATGGGAATATCGGAAAAGAGGGCGTGGTCCCGGCACATGAGGGCGCTGCTGCATTCAAAATCTTTGACGACATTGAGGATCTCCTGTCGCTCTGCCTGCCGCATCATCCCTCGAACATTCAGCAGGGTGGAGACATGCTTCTTCCTGCAAAGAGGAAGGATACAAGGAGGATGGAGGATAAATGGGTATTAATTGGAAATGAGATCTGTGTGATGTTGTCAAGAAGTGCCATGACGCTGAATAACAGTCATTTTCTCTGAGTCACTGTGTTCACTTCTGGGAAGGACAGAAAATTTAGTGTGGCTGTCTAAAATTTTGTATATTTGGCAGTTATATACCATGATGGTTTTAAATCATATCGGGTCTACTTGTGCTTAAATTTACAATCTTCATTTAAACTTTAACTTTAACACTGAATAAGCTAAAAACAAGAAGCACTTGTGTCTGTGAACTTGCATAAAATTTACACTTTATGTTTTTTCTTAATACGGTGCTAAACAAATTTATTTGACCACCTGTCATATAAGCAAGAAAATACAAGAGTTTAGAAATCTGCTAAAAACTAAAAATGACTGTATTCACATTTTTATACCCAACTATGAATCGGTATACCAGACTTCTCTGAGAAGTGCAACTTGGCATCTTAATCAAAAAATGATATTGATCTACTTTACAATTTTTTCTCCTTTTTTTTTTAAAAAAAACCCAGCACATTTAAAAATTCATGGATAACAACAGTAACTATATTTTAGCATTAAAAATTTCATTTTGATTATAGCTCCTGTGTAATCTGGTGTATTAACCATTACAGATTTTTTTTAAATTAATGATAAGAAAATGATTTTGATAACTAGCAGTATTATTAATACAGGGCAGCTATGGCACAAACCTTACATCGGGTAGTGATCTAATAAATTTGTTAAGCATTGTATTTTTACCTTATTTATTTTTCATTTGCATTTTTTTCATACTTGTTATCCACGATGTGTAGACACAGCCACATGTGCATGATCTGACTCTTAAGGTAATTAAATAAAAGACCCAGAAAACTCCGGAAAATCCTGCGTTTGATCTCCTGAAAGCCTTGCGGGTCTGTCATAAGGTACAAACAAATGCAGCAAGTTAATGTGTCTCTAGGTCTGAACTGCTACTTTTTCTCTTCTCTTCCACACCTTTCCCTCTCTGATTCAAAGAGTGGCACCAGTCTGTCTCCTGCAGGATGGCAGGAACAGGAAGTATTCGGCAGCAGCTTCCTGTCTGTTCCTTGGAGGGTTATGCGTCACATGCATTAGGCTGAAAACCATCACTAATGTGAGTCTTAATCTGTGCACAAACAGGCTGGAACTCCCCCCCAGAGGCTTGTCTGCTTCATCCATTCTCAAAACAGACCCGCGCCGCTCCAAAAATAGCAAAGTTAATGCAGATATGTTTCCGCGCTCCTTTTCCTTGTTTTGATCCATTGCAACAAAAAAACATATGCAGGCTTACATTTTCTTGTTTTAGTGCAGTGCCAAAAACAACACAGTGAATGTGTAGCAGTAAGCATAAAAGAATATAGGACCTTTGGGAGGGACCAGTGTAGAGAGCATCCGTTTTATAGATGCTTCCTGGTTGTCATATTTCAAGACTGGTCATTTGTGGGGGGAGAAACATCCTTACCGTATATCTGGAAATTCTTTCACCAGGACAGCCACCTCCATTTGGATGGAGGGCGTGTCCTCCAGGAGAATAATGTCAGCTAGGTGACAGATGATGCTGTCCAACCAGGAGGAGCTTGATTCCTGAGGCAGAGAGGAGGCAACAATTCATTCACAGGAAACTAAGGACTACAAAATCAATTAAGTACTTTGAATGTCAGTAAGACTACAAAAGTACCATATAAATGCTAGTATGCTACATAAATAAATACAAATCTGTCTAGTTGTCCAGCTAAAAACATGTTCAGCTATGTTTTTGTTGGAACTCTTTGGCTGGGTGGTTGTCATTGATTAAGTGGTTTTAGTCTTGAAGTGCTAGCTTTAGGTTGGCGTTATGATGTGGTTTGGGCACTTAGTTCTGGTAGTTAAACCTAAAATACCTCAAATATAGTGGATTAAATTTTAAAACACATATAAAAGGCTAAAGGCTGGCATCCTTGGACATCTAAAGGCAATGTGTTATTAGATATAAGAGTCATAAAAGTCATAAAAGATTCTGGGGATCTGGGGAAAAAAGAAGAGACGTGGACAAGACACTGGATAGACAGAATGAAAAGAGCACACACGGGCTGAGATAGGCAAAGAACAGAGAGTCAGTCAGCTGGACAGATGGAGACAATAATTTGCAAGAAGATGCGAGTTCCACTTATTTATTATCATTGCCCATCCAAATGTCCCCTTTTTAAGTCTTAACGTGTTTTTCAGGCAAGAAGTGACATGCAGTTTAGTGAACAATGAAACCCACAGAGGAAGCACAGGTTAATGCCTCTGGAGGCCAAACACTTAGGAATTTGATTGGTGAATAACAGACCTCAACCTCTGCTTTCCCAGTTCTTGTTTTTTTCTCAGGAACACTGAGGAAAAGAGAGGTTGCTTGCCATTCACTAAAAATAACAAAGTCTTTTTTTGGTGGTCGTTAAAAACTCATCCTCCCCCCAGTGCTCCCGAGTTCCCAGTTTCCACAGAAACTTCAACCCGCTCCTCAGCGAAAAAGGCCATTAAGGCCATTCCAGAGCCACATCAAAGTGGGCCAGCTGACAGGAACAGGAAGTTTCCTCTGAACACAGCAGCTTCCTGTTGTCAGCTGAGGTGACGGACACTTGTTTGAACTTGTAGATAGAAAGGGGGTAAATGCCATGCTGTCAGGCCTCGTTGTTTGACTCCCTCTCCCCCACTTTGGCAAGTGCTAACGTAAACCCAGTTCATCCATCTCCATCTCACTGACGGCAGCCATTTTTCAGAGCTCAGTCTTGTATCAACACTGTCTGAGTTATTCCTGACCTAGGAAATTCCAGGGTCAAGCTCTAGTCACAGCCAGCACACTCTTTCCCCCTCCCCGTTCCATGTTTTTAAGAATCAGCATTTTGGATCTGTTTGTGCTCCCCGGAAACGTAACCACTACTTGTGTCTTGGACTCAGTGACTTTCCTTCTCCATATTCGGAGACCATTATCACACTAAAATATATTTTTCTTTTGCACACATCTTCTGCACACTCTAATTAAAAAAATATTATGTTTTGTGACTGTAGACCAGACTTACCAGATCCTTAAAGAGTCCTTTTAGCTGCTTGGCCTCATCTTGAAGGCGGAAAGCCATCCTCTTCCTCATCTTGGAGGATGTGCACATGAGGCGTCCCCTCATAATGGCTCTGACATACTCCACTAGGACCCGCCGGTGCACCTCACCCACCAGTGTCTGTCAGTCATAACAGCAATTGCAGATTAGCTATAGTTTTATACCTTTATACCTTGAAAATATTATCCACTACCAGTTCAAACATCTATTGACCTGATAGGGTGGAGAGTCCATCCTTCTAAATTTCTTGAAGTGTTGTTTAATACTGGCTTCAATAGCCTCGAAGGCCTCTGTATTGTTCAGCCACTTTCTCTTCATCAGTTTGTCAAAGAAGGGCTAGAAAGACAACAGAAGAAGTACAGATTATGAACAGATTATCGAGGTTTAGTGTGAATGGTTTTATTACTTGAAATCTCAGGTATGAGAATGAGGTAAAGATTGTACTTATTATTATTATATTGGACAGTTGTATTTATTAGCTGTTTTTGTCGAAACAGCTAACGAAACAGCTCATGAAACAGCTAAACAGCTGTGTCACACACACACACACAAAAAAATTTTGCCCAAGATACTGCCTTTTCATGTATTACATGTAAGTTCTCCATGTAATTCAGTGTGTTATCAAAATAATAAAAGACATAAACATGTAACCAGCCACTTAGCTACAAAAAAATACCATATTGTTTTAGCTTACCTGTCATGAAAACAAAACTGCCAAAAACTTGTTTAGATTTAAAAATAGGTGAACTCACTGAAATGAATTTGTGTTTTTTACCAAAAGTTATCAGGGTTGACTTCTTTAAGAAGTCGGAAATTAATCAAGCATAACATTCAATCACTGAAAATATTTTTCTGTTCAGGAATGCAAGTAAATAACTGTAATTTTGCATCTTAATCCAATAAATAATAATAATGTCCTTTAATGTTTGGGGGTTTTTTTGTAAATTTAAAAATTCTTTGATAAGAACAATAATTATAGTTTAGTATTAAAATATCATTTTTATTGAAGAGCTTTTGCATACTGGTGGAGTAACCATTGCAGAACATACACAATGATTTTGGCAATTACCATTACAGTACTGCTAATTTAGGGTAGCTGTGGCACAAACCTTACATTGGATGATGCTCTAATAAATTTGTTAAGCACAGCACATCTGGGTTATAAATGGAATTTTGTTTTCGGAAAACCATCTTTAATGGCTCAGATGAATCTTGGCACTGTCCTACTCACTCTGATGTGGTCAAATAGTCTGTCAGTGAGCACCCTCACTGACTGGTTGATGATCCTGTCCAATGAGGAGTTGGCTTTCTGTGCAGATTCCTCACTGCCCTGTGGGTCACACTGCCTGCAGCGGTCCACAAAGGATCTACACATTACACAAGAAATATGAAATTTCAGTTTTGTTTCTGCAACCCTTTTAGAAAATGTTCAGATATGTAGTTTCACTGATCTTTGCCAACCTGAGAGGAGGGCAGCAGTTAACCAGAGCTATGGTCCTTGAAACATATCCATCCCCTCGGTCTCCAAATTCTGCCTGACTGTCATGAAACATCTCCACCTTCCTCTGGAAACTGAATGCATAGAGGTTTTATGAGAACACTTTAAATTCTAATGTAATCTATAATGTATAGAATACTCTCTATCTTTCGATCGATAGATAGATAGATAGATAGATAGATAGATAGATAGATAGATAGATAGATAGATAGATAGATAGATAGATAGATAGATAGATAGATAGATAGATAGATAGATAGATAGATAGATAGATAGATAGATTTAACAGTGTGAGACAAACAACTGTGTCAGCTATAACCTTAAACTACTGCCCACACACCTGTAAATGAAGTCAGCTAATCCAATGAGACTGCAGCGAGCCACTCTTGCTCCTAGAAACTGGTTCACAGATGTAGATCTGTCCAAATCCACCTTTACCCTCTGAAATTGTGAAAGACATGAATGATAAGACAGAGATTTCATTGAAGAAAAACGGTACTGAAATAGTGCAACTTTGTACCTGGATTACTGAGCATGCTAGGTGTGATTGATACTCCTCTATGTGCAAAGTCTGGGCCCATCTCCTCTCCTCTTCATCCAGCACATGGATCAGCTCTGTTGTCACCTTATCCTGAAAATTGAAAAAGGAGGAAATTTAAATGCACCTCTTATCCAGATTTTCCCAGCAATAGACATTCAAATACTCTTTTCTCACCCTGACTACACTAATGCAGTCTTGTTCCAGCCTATCCACTGTCTCTTGAGGCAGAATACCATCCAGTGTGCTGTAGTTGATGGGTGTGGTAGTGCCAATAGTTCCTAGGACATCCCTGGTGGGAAAGAATTAATGAAGAAGATAAGATAAGATAAGATAAACCTGGAAATATAACTAGTAATAAAAGCTTGTTTTGTGTGTCATTATTGGAGCAGGCAATCATTGCCAACCTGTTGTAGATGTTGTAGAACCAGTCAAGTAGTGAGTATACATCTGTGGTCTGCAGTGGGCCACTAGTAATAGTGCGAAGACGTTTGGCCACAGCTCGATGGTAACTTTCCACATACACCTGGAAGGCTGCAAACTCCTCTGGGTAAATGGATATAGCATTCCTTTTCGCTGCATCCAGATCATCCACCATTCGACACTTCAGGCGCTCCAGGTATGACGCCAACTGGCCTGCTTGGGTGTCTACCTGATGTGGCAAGCTCCAGTCTGCAGCCTCCGCTACAGCCTGCCTCCACTTCATCTTCAGTCGCCGGGGACGCTGGCTGGGCTGGATGCGGGGGACCTCTCGCTCTGGCTTAGTCTCCTCTCTCAGAGCCCAGGCAGCATCAGCATGCTCCTCCTGTTGGATTACCAGCACCACCAGACCAAGGTTGGGGCCAGCACTAGGCTGGCGGAGTGACTCCCGCACCACATCCCACATCTCCTTCTGAAGGGCTTCATACAGGAGCTCCACATCCTTAGCTTTTCTCCGGCTTGAATCCAAAGTCGCATTAGAGCTGAGGGACTCATCTAAGGAAGAGGACAAAGGCAACATGCCGGGTGGGGTACCGGGACATAGGGTAGGAGTGAGGGTAGGAGGAGTTGTGTTTGGCAGGAGAGACAGGAGCTCACACTCTCGCTCCAGTTCCTGAATGTGTGTGTCAGCCAGGAGAAGGTCCCTGTGATTGACGAGCTGTAAGATCTCCAGAACTATGGGAAACCAGAAGAGAAACATAAGTTTAGAGGTAACAGGTTTAGTAACAAATAAGTTAATGTACTTATCTAATTCAGCAGCTGTGCATGTACCTGGCCGACAAACTCGCCTGTTTGTTGCAGGTTTGTCTGCACATTTCTCTGTTCCTGATAAAATTCCCTGCTGGAGTCTGCAAACAGTAGCTGGACTGAATTATCTAGAGGAAGCTGGGGAACAATTTTGACCCTACTTCCTCTCTTTTCAGCCTGCTGGTAAATGAACGCAGTGGCTCCCAAGTGGAGAGTTTTAACCTCATCAGAGGGTTGTCTAGGTTTCAGCAACTACTGTTGAAGTTTGACCAGAAATATTATCTAAAGTAATGTAGATTCATTGCTAAAGTCTTCAGAGTCACTTGGGAAGTCATTTTTTTGACCTCTTAATTATTACCTGAGAGGGGCTCTCTGGTTTTCACTACTGGATCCTCTGCCTCCTCCTCCATTTCCTCCTCCGCCTCCTGGGATGCCTTGTCTGACATGGATTCCCTCTTTAGCTTGCCCAGACTGACCATCCTGAGGAAGGATGATCGCCTGGAAGTCTCTACCTCGCTGCCTACGCTCAGGTCTCCACAAGGCAGGCTTTCTCTGCGCTCCTCCTTCCGTCGACCTGTGAAGCTGCAGAGCATCCACAGCAACAACAAAGAACATAAATCAAGGCGCTAAATGATGCAAGAACTTTAAATGAGTGCATGAGCTTTGTATTGTCCTGTACA
Organism: Tylochromis polylepis; assembly: GCA_015107715.1. Classification (NCBI taxonomy): domain Eukaryota; kingdom Metazoa; phylum Chordata; class Actinopteri; order Cichliformes; family Cichlidae; genus Tylochromis; species Tylochromis polylepis. The sequence continues at coordinate 7,277 of VVHJ01033284.1, read as the reverse complement.
GAAGTCCTAGGGGCACCTATGCTTTGAATGCCACACATTCACACAGTGTTGCTGCTGTGTATGGCTACTTCAGCTAAAAATAGTCCCATTCAGTGTGGACAGCACTGAAAAACAAAAGAGGTTCCTTAGATCAGCAAGTTACCATAGTAAATTACACAACCACTTAGGAAATAAGGACACTATATGTTATTCTGTTACTGACCAGTAAACAGGACCTTTATTCTCAGTCGCTGAAAAAATATTTTTAACCTTGTGTCATTAATGCAATCAAAAGTATCATATGAGTCAAATCAGGCATACAGTTTCTTCACATAAGTAACATACTGTTGTCATCAGACATTTACATACACTCATCCTGGTTGTGAATATCATGGTAATTTGGGGGCTTTTAATGATTTCTTTGAAATTTTGTTTTTCAAGTCCTGCCAATTTTTACAGTCCTACATCTTTAATGACTTTCAACAAAAATTGGGTGCACAATTTTGAATTTATTTTGGATTTTCTCTAATCCACACAGGGTCATAGGTATATACACAGGCTTAAATAAATACAGATGGCCCCACTAATATTTGGTTAAATGTTGCTTAGCGAGTTGCGCCTAAACTTCTGACTGCCATCAACAAGCTCCTGACATAATTCTTGCTGTATATTTGACCACTCCTCTTGGCAGAATTAGTAAAGTTCATTTAAATTGGTTGGTTTCATGGCACAGATTCAGCAGAGTCCAGAAATTTTTCAACAGGGTTGAGGTTGGGGATTTGGGAAGGCCATGCCAGAAGCTTAATGTTAGCCTGCTAACTATGCTATCTAGTCCAGAACCATTTTTGATGTGCATTTGGCATTATTGTCCCATTGGAACACCCAATTGTGTCAAGGTTTAAAGCATCTGGCTGTTTATTTGGTAAATGGTAAATGGACTGGTTCTTATATAGTGGTTTTCTACTCTACTTGAGCACTCAAAGCAAACAGTAGCTTACCAACAGTAATTTCTTTATTATTCCATCAACCTTGTGCAATGTATCCATACTACCCCCAGAGCATGATGCTACCACCACCGTGCTTGACCACTGGCACAGTATTCTTAGGTTTGAAAGCCTCTTTCAAATGTACCCCTTTTTGTTGTGGCTCAATCTTTGTCTTGTCTGACAATAAAACTTTCCCCAGAAGGCATTTGGCTCATCCATATAGGGAGCTACAAATTTCTACAAATTTCAGCTAACCATGAGATGTAAAACTTGCTTCACTGTGGACAGTTATGCCAGCAGTTTTGAGTTCATGGCAGGCTTGAGCCTTGGTGGTTCCTGGGTTATGGTTAGAGTTGTTCCTGAGTATTCTAACCAATTTTTATTTTTATAACTTGTGCTTGGGCACAGTTCTTTCAAATGATGATCTCAGAATGTACAATTGTCTAGAAATGACCAAGAGACCTTCCCAGTTTTTGTAAATGTACAGTTCTCATTTATTCTCTTTTTCCACAGACTTCTCTGGATTTTCCCATTGTTGTGAGTATTAGTTAATCCCATGTGTGCTGTGAGCTGTAAAACACATCCTTTTTGTGCTGGCAAAGATAAACTACCAGTTGTAGTCAATGATGATCACTAATGAGAAGTTGATAGGCCATGGCAAGTTAAAAGACATTGTAGAACCTTCAGTGTCACTTATTAAAAGATTTAAGTGAGTGTATGAATATATTTTAGCCTATATGTATACTTTTGACCCTGATTAGAGAAAATCCAACATAAATTCAAATTTGTACACCCAATTTCGAAAGTCATGCTGTACAATGATTACACCTGGGCATGTACCTGGCTGACAAACTCGCCTGTTTGTTGCAGGTTTGTCTGCACATTTCTCTGTTCCTGATAAAATTCCCTGCTTCCCTGCTTACATGCACTCATCAGGTCTATGATGAGTGCATGTAATGCCTGACCACAACTGTACCACAGGTTAAATTGTTTAAAAACTGCCTTCTTTCTACTCCAAATTTATCCTCACCGAAGCAGGGTCATTATTCCCTCTGAGCTCCTGCGTAGTCCTTTTCTTTTCTCTTTCTCTGTTGGTAGTGTATTTGAGTCTCCAGGGTTGTAGTGTGGGGTGTTGTTCCCCCACACACTCCGTCCTGATATGCGGAGCCCTTTTCCCAATTTTCCAAGGGTCTTAAGAGGAGACACTCCACAGATCCGCTCAAGGGTCCCCCGCAGTGGCTTCACTTTAGGATTCCCTGCTCCGTGTTTCCCAGCATTTACCTCGTTCTCCTCCTCTTCACCATCACAGGATGACTTCAGCTGAAGGTTACCCCTGACCTCCCCCATAATGAGGCCCATGTCACCTCTGTTCCTTTCATCATCATCCAGGTCCACATCCTCAAAGGGGTTCAGGTTCTTGTTTAGATCCTTCAGTTCATTCAGGTCCTTCAGGTCCTTGAGCTCATTCAAGTCCCTGATGTCTAAGTCCAGGCAAGGCAGAATCAGTTCACCGTTCACTCTGGGGAACTCATGGCAGCTCTTGGATCTTCCCGGAAGTTTCTTCAGAATGGGCATGGTTGCATTTAACACTTTAACAAACTGCAAAACAAAGATAATGTGTAAGATGTAGGAAAAATGTTTTATTTTATTTTAATTTAGACTTTTTTTGTAATTTTATTGAAATACTTAGGATGGAATAACTGGGATAAAACTCAACCTGCAGAGATCTGCCAACATTAACCACAGTATCTTGAAAATTGGAATAATGCTGCCTGCAGTTTTTTTCTGGTGGTCAGTTTATGTAACTGAAGCTAAAAAATATCTTTTCACGTGCTAGTTATGCAGTGCCTTTCACTAAATGAATAGGAAATACATATTCAAAAAAGAGCTGCATTAACATATGTAAAGCTATGGTGCTGTATAAATATTATGCTGTGGAGTGAGAAAAGATAATGTTGACAAGGTCGAGGAAGTTTGACTTCCAGTTGGTTGATTATAACCAGGACATGAGTGCCAGACATACCCTGGTTATAACCAACCAAGATAGGAGCAAAATAATATAATTTCATGTCCCAAAGAATTCAGTAACAGTCCTGGATCGGAGGTTTCATTTCAAACTACTTCTAAGTGAACTCATTTGAAACTAAAAGTTAAAATAATTTTAGAGCAGCTAACTTTAAATTACATATATTCTTTAAGAGTTGTTTTGTGAAGTTTATTCAGATCTAATATGTGGTGATGAAACTGAGTTTTTGCTGTGGGATTTTTTTTCTCTTGTTGCCCCTTTACATCTTAGTGACAAAACACTTTCCAGGGAAACACAAACAGTCAGTTTCATACTGAGAAGTCTGGTAGTGTCACATTAGTTTCAAATATAAATGTGACAAATTAAAGGAAAATGTAGAACTTTTGATCCCTACAGTGTTGGGATCTGGTGACTCTGTGGTGGGCAAGTTACTGACAAAGTTCTGGAGCCACTCATCACCTTAGAGGGAATTGTCACTGCGCATCAGAGCAAAATGTTCACCTTTATCCTTGTATGAAACATTTCTGTCCTGGTGGGACTGACAAAAAGCCAAGCCACAACAATAGGGCATTAGAGCTCCCTGAATACTTTCATGTGAAATATATTCTACCTTCATAGTAAGCAGAACACAACACAATAGATAGTGTATATCCTATAGTAGTGCTGTTATTGTGCTCTCTAGTGATGGAATATCTTTTTGAAGAATGCCGTTTCATCCCCCAGAGAAGTCACAAAGACTTAGAGAAAAGAAGCTAAGGTGCAATGAAGCTGTTCAGGTGTTATGTAGTGGCTCAACCCCTTACTAATATATGCAAGACTGCACACAGCCCTAGGTGGGCCATTGGTGAGAAACAGGACAGCTAGTTCTTAAGTGCTTTGTGCTGTCAGCGCTCATGTAGTAGTAATGGCCACAACTTTACTACTTATTAAGGTATCTAAAGTTTGCTTTTCACTTCCAGTTTCAAAAAGAAAAATCAAGCCAATGTGCTGTTATACATAGAGAAAAAAACATGGAACATAAAATTGTCTGCCCTCATGCATTGCATATTCAATAAATAAATCAGATTTTTTTTTACAGAATTTGAAAAAGTAATGAAAGCAAAAAGCAGCCCCTGCTGACTCAATATTCTATTAACACTAGGCCTACAGTAGATGTGACTGATAATAATTTCATCGCTGTTTTTTTCTGACTCTCCCTTTTTTCTGCTTTGGCTGTATTACATTATTGGGTTTTTTTTTTGCCTTATGATGTAGTCATAATGTTTCATATGATTACTTGTGATGAGATGTGGTGGTTACTTTTTTGGAACCCAGGAGTATATTTTTCTTTCATTTGTACTTCTTCATTAATTTAGTATGTATACTTTGTACCCATTCACCTACACTATAATGAGAGGCTACAGCTTCATGATCAAGAACAAAAAACAGTTAAAGCGTTTAGTTTCATACTGCATGCACTGCTGTAAAAAATACCTTTAGATGCTTTAATAGCAACTAAAGTTTGTACGGTATCATGCCAAGCTCATTTCAATCACAGTTTTTACTCGTTATATGGACTTTATTTTTAAATAATGACATTGGATAGAACAATTTTTTTGCTTTGATGGCAGTGAAAGAGAGTTGTCCTTTTGGTTGTTCATCTTTGTTTCTACTAACTGAACAGCCAAACTCCAGACAGTGATAACAATTGTTTTTTTGTTATTAAAAATTCAGAACAATGACTCTAGTTGAGGTAATTACTATCATGCATTGGCATTTGAATCATTTTAGTGTCTATGTGGAGAAAGAAATATTGAATGTTCATGATGAAGAAAGAGTAGGAATGATATTTATCAGCTGTGTCTTTTTTAAGAAGATGGCCTCAAAGTTCATAAAATCAATGTGACTAACATTCCTAAAAATGTTTGGCATTTTTACCTGGAAAACACTCAAAAGCTAGACATCAGCACTGTATTACACTTAGCAACTGGTGGGTTGATCAAATATGAATTGTGTATGAATTTTTTCCTTGATATTCTTTCTTGATTTTTCTAAGCTGTTTATTTGTTTGTTTGTTTGAGTAATTAGCTTTACTCTTGTGAGAGTATGGCTAAAAGCAAGGAAAAGGATTGGGAAACACTTCCAAAATGCAAAAGTAAAGCAGGAACAGTGAATCAGTTTTGTTTTGTTTTTTCTAAACACAAAAAAATGACTGCCCAACTTTAAGTATACATATTATAGACAGAGGTGGGGGAAAAAACGGACAAACACAATGATTTTCACATAAAAACAATCATTTGAAATTAAATCTCTATCACAATGGAAGCAGTCAATATGAAAGAAGAAAATACATCCAAATCAAAATGAAAGAATAAATGAGTGCAGAGGATCAGACTTACCTGATGACGATGCCTTGCTGTGTTTCAGTCCAATGTCATCCTGGAGTGTGTTGGCTGTATGAGCTGCCAGGCTGTAGAGTGTCTGTGATGAGTGTGAGAGTGTGTCTGAAAGTCCTCAGTGACTCAAGAGAGCAATGTTGCTGCCTGCGGTTTCCTGATTTCCTGCGGTTTACCCTATTGTGGTTGAAGGTGATATGTTTTCCTGAGGAAAGGCCTGTCCCGTCCTTTCTCCCCCCCACACACACACACCACAGACCCCCACCCCACCACCACCCTGTCCTGATCAGCCCCTGCACCTTGGGGACCCTTCTAATTACACTAATTGTATTGACCTTAAGGTGAAGGAGGACAGCACATCCCCATGTTGTGTTCTACAGTTGTGAATATTGCCACACTCTCTCTCTGAGTTTGTGAGTGTGGCTTCAGTAGAAAACATAAAATAAGGATTATTCATTGTCAACAGCCCCAAAAAGTCCCATTCTTACACTCTTACTTGAATGTCTTTGCATTACTGCAAAGCTTTAAGTTCATCATAGCCAAGACAGAAGTCTAATGCAGAACAAAACAATTAAAGAATGCAGTGAGTTTGTGGAGTTTGAGCATGTGGATGGCTCAAAGTATTGTGAATTAAAAAAACAAACAAAAAAAACAGCAACATGTCAACAAGATGCCGTAAGACATGAAATGCCTTTATTCACACTGGCTCCCTCCTGCCACCCAGTGTGCACAAAGGTGTAGCACAAAGGGTGGTGTTCTGCATTTAGTCCACTTCAGACACAATGACTGACTGGATTTGCATCAGTCACTTAGCTCATTTTTACTCATGTTTTCTATTGTGAATGTCTCACATCATGACGGGGTGGCTGTGGCTCAGGAGGTAGAACTCAGAGGTACTGATTGGAAGGTTGGCATTTCGATCACCGTCTGTTCAAGTCTGTGTGCCAAATATCTTTGGGCAAGATACTAACCCCAAGTTGCTCTCCAGTGCATCTGCCAAGGTAGGAATCTCAGATAAAAGGCACTTAAATAGAAAAAAGTGGTTGGGTGAATGAAGCAAGTGGTATAACGTGCTTTGAGTGCTCAGAGTAGAAAAGTGCTATATAAGAACTAGTCCATTTCCTTCCTCCATAACTTGAATGTCACACAGTCAGGGATGTTGTCCTGCATTAAACCTGTTTTGTTTACAAGAGGCTAGATTGGTAGCTGAAATCAACTCCGCTGCAAACACAGTACAATTTAATGTAACCTAGGTCAAATATAGCACCATTCAATTTATAAGCTTAATTTAACTTTATTTAAGTGACATAGAAATGATTGTGTAGTAAATGTCATGTTTCAGATCTGTTTTTTACAATGTGCTATTTCTAAGGACGCAGGGCTAATATGATATTAATATCTTATGTTCCAAAAAATCTCATAAAGGTATAGCGAATATGTTGAACCTCAATTATCAAGATTCCTTTTGATTTGATTACTAATACAACAGCTCGTTAAAGATTAGCGCAGTTGCTTCCATTCATTAATCACTGTGCAGTCATTCACAACTTTCAGATGTCTAAAAGTTGTTAGCAGCTTCACCAGATAGTAGTTTTAGTGGGCAGTATAAGGTACACCTGTGCACTACTCATGATGTCAGATCAGCATCTTGATGTGGCACACCTGTGAGGTGGGATGGATTATCTTAGCAAAGCAGAAGTGCTCACTATCACACATTTAGACTGATTTGTGAACAATGTTTGAGAGAAATGTTAATATTGTGTATCTGGAATGAATTTTAGATCTTTAAGTCCATCTCATGGAAAATCGGAGCAGAAACAAAGGTGTTGCGTTTATATTTTTGTTGAGTGTAGTATGTGTGTGTGTGTGTGTGTGTGTGTGTGTGTGTGTGTGTGTGTGTGTGTGTGTATA
>VVHJ01033279.1:10434-20449 GCA_015107715.1 Tylochromis polylepis | reverse complement strand
GTTGGTGTTGTTTTTTTTTTTTGGGGGGGTGGGGGGGTGGGGGGGGGGGGGGGGGGGGGGGGGGGGGGGGGGGGGTCTCTGTTGGTGGCACCGATAAAAGCCTTTTTGATCACAAAGGATGATGGGAGACAAAGATCAGAGAGCCGGCCCCTCCCACGGTCCCCCCCCCACCACCTTCATCTTTCTTTCTGTGTATCTCAGCTTGCACGCCCCTGTGCCACACTCACTCAATTGCCTGAACCGTCACAGTAAATGGCCATCCTGGAGTAAATTTATAACTGCCACTTCAGCTGACAATCAAACGCTATCACTAGATTCTCACTGTCTATCACTTTGGCCCCTGCAAGCGGAGAGGACGGAGGGGCTGGGAGGAAGGGTTGGGGGGGGGTGGAGGTGGTGGTGGTGGAATGGAAAGGCTGGGAGAAGGTAAGGCTGCCGTAGCCGGGCTAACTTTGCCCGATCGATGCAAGGTTGTAAAGAGCGTCCTTTCCCCGCCTCCTGCTCTCCATGTGCCCCACCTCATTATTTCACTTCTCTTTCTTCTCCTCCGTCGTCTTCCTTACAGACTTTTTCTGCATTCACAATCTTTTCCCCCCTTCTTAACTGAAGCTGCCCTGCCTTTATTCATGTTTGTTTTTAAATTTTTTCATTTCTGTCTACTTCCCTGCTTCCGCCGCTCCCCACTTCACCACTTCTCCCTGTGTGGGCTGGCCCATGTCAAGGCCTCTGTCTCTCGCCCTCGTTTGACATGCTTCTCATAATGGTCAGATGGGGGAATACCACACCCTGCCTGTCTCTCTCCATCTCCTCCTCCTCCTCCTCCTCTATTCTGCTCACCCTCTCCCCTGTCAGGATGTCACCCTGTTGCCAAATGGAGAAAATCAATCGAATGCGAGCTCTCTGAAGGCTGTCTGTATAGATATAGCAAGCAGATTTTTCAAGCAGAGATGCATGTATACGTTGGCATGTGTGCACATACGTGTAGAAGTAAGAGAGGAGAGGAAAAAGTGTGTGTGTGTGTGGGGGGGGGGGGGGGTTAGTGACAGACTCAAGATGGGGACGTTTGTCGCCGCTCGTCACTTTTCCCGTCAGCCAACAGACATGACAGCCAAGGCGGGTGAGAGGTGAGTGGCGGGCTCTCAGGACCCGAGTAGGAATGAGCACAGTGTGACAGATGGCTCCTTCATGCTCAGGCCATCATGATGGGACTGGGAGAGGAGTGAGTAGAGCAATGGACAAAGAAGAATTGCAGAAAGGGGAAGGAAGAGATGTCTTTTGACAGTATCAAAACCCACCAGACATTCTTCCCCAGTCTGTCTGTCAGCTTTTCTTAACAGGGTTTGCCACTGGCTTAGTGGCAGCAGCTAATGCTTTACACAGGTAAAAAAGGCTCTGATAGACGTTAGTGGAAACCTACTGACAACGCTGCTACAGTGTTAGGTCGGTTAAACTATTAATGTTATTGCATTATTGCTTTGTTTTGAAAATAAAAGTAAATATTTTAAGCAGTTAAAATTGGTTAAGTAGAAAAATCAAACTAAATTATACCTGATTTCTCATCTACATTATAGGCTTGAAAGATGGGGGTCATGGCCAAAGCCAGAAGCTTTGTAGCCATCCTAATTAATGATTCTTTTCTGTTACTTCTTCCATGTGTGCTGCTGAGGGAGATCACAAATTTTTCACATAACCATAAAATGAGTGAATGAATGAGTGTCCAGTGCTGTTTTTCTAGTAAGCTCAGCCATGTGGTGTCCCTGTGATATATCATGTATGGCACCAAAATCTGGAGCAAGTGCATTTTTAATAATGTGCATGGTAGTATTTTGTAGAGATGTATTTCAACACAGATCCTTTTCCTAAACCTAACCGAAGACTTCTTTTTGGTGCCTAAAATCTAACTGAAAGTAAAAACGTGAAAACAATGCTAATCAGAGAGCCGGAAAAAAGTGGAGAACACAAAGCTCTTAAATGGGTCACAAACCACATTCTTCTGGCTCCAAAACATGCGAGTTAGTCCGCCGACACCACTCCAGTCTCTAAATGTGGACTTGCATCCAAAAAAACAGGACCATTATCTGTCGGTTTCCAATATTGCTGCAGCTGGTGCATCGAGGCACAAACGCCAAAGGACCCTTGTGTGCATCTCTCCAGCTTGTGTGTTATCTGATTGAATGGCAGCATTTGATGCCTTGGGAAGAGAATGCGTTAAAGTTTCACAGAAGAAACAAAAAGTTCCCAAACTTTCACGCTACACTGTGGCAAAATCCTGCAACGAAATTTCTTTAGCTTCCACGTTGTCTGTACTGCTAGGAACGTGCTAAATGCTCAGCATCGTTCGCTAATTCTTCATCCAACTATCACCACCGCAAAGAGTGTGCTACTTTGTAGTGTCTGGGCTGAAATTACAATAGTCTGATTGTATGCATGTAAAAAGAATTTAGGCCCGGACTAAATGTTGCAACGCCCTTGATTGAGAAATTAAATGCATTTGGAAGACCCAATGAAATGGGCAGTGGCAGTTGTCTCTGAAGATCGCTCAATCGCTCCATCATCCATCAATTATGAGTGGAGGAGGACAAAAGGAAAGGACATTCCTTAAACTGGGCATCAAGCCACACGTTTCAGCCCTTGGCAGGGAAGGGAGCTGTTGATGACGTTGCGAACTGACAAATATATTCATACGCTGGTGCTGCAAGGAGACTATCAGTAAGCTTTCAAGGGCTGAAGGATTTGGGAAAATTGACATCCCAAAATCTATGACACTGAGCGGAGGTTCATAGTGGAGGAACAAATGGGATGCAGTTTTGAAATGTTTGACAAGTAATGCATAGAGTTGTATACCGATGGAGAGAAATTAAGCAGCTGAAAGCTAAGATGTGCTGATTTAGCTTACGGGATTACATGATGTGATTAAACTTGGGTGTTTGTATTTTAATTGCAGGTGGCACAAAAAGGAGGCCTTTTATCACAAAGGCCCGCCCAACACTCTTAAACAAGGAAAAAAAGAGAGAAAAAAGGCAGGAACTTAAAGTAAAAGACATACCGCAAAAAGGCTCTTTTCTATTTTGATTCAGGTCACTGAAGGCAAAGCTGAAACAAAACAGACACACACAACCTTGTAAGACAAATGAGTTTTGTCATCCCCACAGAAGGCTCCCTTTTTGTCAAAGACCCAGAGGCTGCGGCCACGATGAATTGTGACATAGCCTAATTCCTTTGGAATTGCAGTACAGTCGATAAAGGAGCCAACACTCTGGCAATGACCTCCAGGATAGTGTTATTGACCTATTTTGCATACACACTGGGCGCGGGGAACGGACAGGCGCTTTATTTGTGCTGTTATTTATTGGCCTGCAACATGACTGTAATGCCCGTCCAGGGACTCAGTTGGAGTGCAGTTATAGATTATCATGATTGCTAGTTATTAGTGTGTGTTTGCATGTGGGATTCATGGTGCACACACACACACACACACACACACACGTACAGGGGGGATGAGGGAGATTATTCCGAGCCTTTCTCTTTGAATAAAGAAGACGGGGGCAGTCTTGTACAAATTGTTATTGAAATAGTTTAATGCCAGTCCACCCTAACTTCAAGGACAAAACCCAGCACTGCAGCAGATGACAGCTAATGCGTTAATATTATGTGTTATGTTTTGGAAGAGCTCGGCAGGACTGAAATCTTGTCACACACACACACACACATCCCTTTACTTTTCTCTCTCCGTGTCCCTAAAAGAGACAAAACGGAGATGTAGAACCATTTCTTCAGCTACATGTCACAGTGCCACACACTTAAGCCGTGCACTTGTTGTCTGTGGCACTGGGATGAACCCTTTCCACAAAAAGACACGGGCCACCCCCTTCCATCTCATACTTTTTTTTTCTCCAGCCCATTCTTTCGGCTCTGAATCAGCATCATTGTCGCACTTAAGAACACTTCTTGGCACCGTCTGAAGGTCCTTTCCGCCTCCCTCGTCCGTGGAAATTCGCCTCTATAGCGTTCCGTGTAATTTACGCTGACAGTGGTATTGACTATATTTAACAGACTGATGAATGGCAAAAATAAATAAGACTTCCAGGAGAGCCCCGCGGACCTTCACAACAATACATAACAATTAGGTCTTCGGAGAATGAAAAGGCTAAAGCGGTCCACAGGCAATTAGCTGGAACATTCAAAGAGAAAATGGCACAACGTAGCTCAGAAGCAATGACAAACAATGTGTGCGTGAACATTTGCGCACAGTTTGTTGGATTCCTCGCAGTTCAGAAGTGTTAATCTCATCATATTCAGTAAATCTGAATGTGTGCAACATTAAGGAAAGTTAAAATGGTAATCAGCTTCTTTTCCCACTTTGTTCTCTTCCCTTCTTCCATCTAAGTTTTTGAGGGTACATGGTATCTCCGTGGGATTAATTGCTCATTTAGTAACTCTTTTCCATATTTCACGCTTGAGAGAATATCCAAATTAGCTTTGCCATCAGAGTTCACTTCTTCCACTGGGGCTTGAATGACCACACTTTAGGACAGAACACTGAGCCAATCAGGCACTTGTAGCTCATCAGCTGGGCGGGCCACCAGCTGAAACCGCCGTCCGCTGCTTGGCTCTGTGTTGCCCAGTTGCAGCGGGATGAATTGTTGTGGGACGACGAGGCAGATTCATCGAGATTGGAGCTCCCGGGCCCTTGTTATTACTGAGACCATTTATTTCTTAGTAAATTAGAGTTTGACTGAAAGCGTCACAGGGTACCAAATGGACCCAGTCGATGCTGGTCTGGTGGACTGAGGGAAGGGCAGCGGGGTGGTAGGGGTTGCGACTAAGCGACAGTTATTATTCAGATATGGACGGCGCAGTGGCAGGCGTGCTGAAATCGACCTAATGGGGTGGGAAGGTGCAGTCGATGGCTTTCTCTGACGCTCGGCTGCACTGATATCTCTCCTGTTTTTCTCCTCTTTCAACCCCCACCCCTCCCTCGACCGGCTATCCATCCACACTGACGTATTCTGATGACTCGTGTCATTAAAGCTAACGTCCGCTGAGGAGGTAATTAGCCAAAGTATGACATTAATCAGCGGCTAGAGCCCCTCACGCCTGCCGGGGTGTCTGCGACGTGCTTTTTGCAACCATGTTGGCCTCCTGTGGCCTCCCGCAGCTCCCTGTTTCACACATGGTGGGCATTAACCTTCGGAGGCTTGGTCGTTTGTCTATGACGGGCTTGTGCTCTCTTGTTCACAAGCTTTCTTTTTTGTGTGTTTCTGCTACTAGATGGATCTTGTAAATGCCAGGGCTGCATTTCGGTCTGTAATGGAACTGGTGGAGCATGGAGAAAGGACATAGAAGAATATAGCAGAGGATATCTTTGTGTATTTTAGGTTTGTCTGCAGTTCCAGACAAAGTACCAAAGATAGTCACTGGTTCGAGGTGAAAACACGTCTGTTGAACCGGCAACTCTTCTCTCACCTGGGCCTGAGGCAGTTATATGAGACCGAGTACATGTTCAATGAAGCAAGCACCTTCCTTTTAAATTGGGGTTTTTAAGCCCCCTGTTAAAGCAGGTAAATGAAGTCTGTTTAGTGTTGACCAATAGGTCATTTATCTGTCCTCAAGCTCATCAGTGTCCTCCCAGACAAACAAATCACCGTGGCTTTGCCAAAACAAAATGGCCTCCATCAGTGCGCGCACAGTGACATCTCCATCTGCTGTCAGACAAACCATTAAAAGTGCAGGGCAAAATTTCAGCCCTGTCAGTGCATATAAAGTCTCTCATTTCTCTCCATCAGCACAGTCTACCAGTTCCGCACAGCAGAGATAGACTCAATCTAAAAACGGACTCCCATACTGAACATTTTGATTTCATTACCACCCGCCACTGAATATTCATATACTTTTTTTTTCTTTCTTTTTTTTTAACTGCTGTGTCAAGTCACACCTGGAACCAGCAGGGCGTCGTGCATTATTCATTAGCGGAAGGCAATGAGATGTGGTCTAATAGAGTTTACCGGGGGTGCCGAGAACCTCGGTCTCCACTTCCTGATCCATTAATGATGCATCTTCTCCCACCAGTGGTACCGAGAAAACCTCCCCGCCCCGTGCGACACAGCCCCTGGGTCCTGAAGGAGCCTCTCGGCTCTCCTCGTTTAATTGTTCGTGCGCTGACCCGAACCAGGAGATTAGCACAAAGAGTTGGAGGCAGGGAGGGAATACAGCCAGTGTGGGACTTTACTTCTCTAACCTCGGCGAGTCCGAGTCCACTGCGGGGCTAGTTGGTGTTAGATTCAAGGTGATGTCGATCTAGATAAAGCGAGACATCTCCACAGGCACACGAGCAGCGTCTGAACTTGGATCTGACTTGCATATGTAAAAATGTAAAGATAAAAACATAGCATACTGGTAAGGCTAGGGCGTTCAAGGACCCTGTTCTAATTCAACCGGTTAACTCAGTCCAATCATAAATATCTAATCAAAGCTGAAAGGGGGTATTTTTTTTCTTTTACTCTTGCACGAGATGCAAAATTGATTTTGGCTGCAAGAAATTACATCAGGACAGTAAATCAATGAAAGAAATGGAACTACTGTAACTGGCAGAAGGTTTTAACATTTCAGCTTACCTTAGCACAGGATAATCTAAAAGCTGTCACTTGATATAACTGAGCTCTTCCTCATTTTTGTCCTGGAGCAACAGCATGCAGGTGATGATTGAGGCAACAAGACTGGAAAAAACAGGTCGTCAGTGAGCTGCTAGAACGGTTAATAACTGCAGTTAATATTCGCAGCCGCAAAGCACACAGACAGCAGCATCACTCATATCCCAAAACTTCGTCCTGATTTTCCAACTTTTTCTTTTATGTCTTGCAGGCAGTGATCTTAAACTCTGCAACTCATTATGGTTAACTATGCTATAATTCTGCTTTGGGTGCAGACATTTTAATTGGCCGAGGCATGTGAGGCATGACACATTTTTCTCAGAAAGTGCCTCGGCTTAGGTTTTGTCACCTTTCTGCCCATTGCTATGCCGCCGTCTTCCCAGTCCCGCCACTAATCAGAGAAATTCCCGCAGACCTCGATGGCAGAATAGACCAGCGTTCACTCTAAATTTGGACCACATGTGTCCTCTCTAACATTAGCGGGCATCAATGGCATCTATCACACACACACAGGTTTTAGGGTCATATTGACTGAAAGCATCATATCAAGAGGTAATCAAGGGTCATTTACCATTATACCTTATGTTGTGAAATTCTGTTACAAACATTTCACACCATAGTGACAAAGGTTGAACTATATATTAATTGCACATGTATTAAAGGCTTGGCACAGGGTCCTGTTATCATATTATATGATGTGTGAGTCCCATATGTATTTGGAGAGAGAATTTATTTGGATAGATGGTGTTAAATAATTTGTGACAAACATCTCTTTGTCAAACAAAGAAAATCAGAAATGTATTTTTTAGTTGTCTACTTCTTTCAACATTGTGTGCATGAAAAAGGTAGCAGTATATCTAACTTAGAATTTAAAAAGGCCTCAGAGAAGCACACCCGACATCGTTGTCCTGCTTCAAATGAACATGCTACAACTGCTGCTCATATGTTGTGGTGGTCAGAGGATAAGACATCCTGGATGCTTCAGTCACTTTGTTTCATATTAAGACGCTTGATATAAAAGTGGAAAGTAGGAATACCTGCTAACATAAAGGCAATAGATTTTTTTTTTCTTTTTTTCTCGCCTGCCTCTATGAGTAGTGAGAAAGCAGCAACAGCTGAGCCAACAGGCAAATGCCAGAAACTTAACTTCCTGGAAAGACCCCTTAGTCTTGGCACCAAATGTGGGTTGATCTCCACAAGCTCCTACATTAAGAGTGCTTTTAAAAAGTCTTTAGCATTGTGACTGCTGTACAGTGAGTGTGTGTGTGTGTGTGTGTGTGTGTGTGTGTGTTTTTAAGACTCACCCATTTACATCTTATTAAAGCTTGAAGTTTGCATTATTATGGCTGTAGCTGCTTGATTAACTTTGTAAAGCGTATACGATGTAACCTATGTGAGTGACCAACATTGTTGCCGGCACTTGCATTATGTGTTGATTACCGTCTGTTCGTGTCCCTGTGTTTTATATGCAGTGCCAGGCAACAGAACCAAATAAAAGGTCTCCACTAGTTGTGGTAAGTTTTTTTTGTTTTTTTTTATTCGGGGGGAAAACTCAAGTTTTTCCACTTCTTTGTGCCTCTGTTCCCTCATGTCTATTCCAATAGTTTCAGCAATCACCCTCCAGGAATTTACTGACATGTGTGTCCTTATATTGGAGCTATGATTATTATTGCTTACACTGAGGTGATGATTGTTATTTCCTCATTGATAAATCCAAAAAGTGCAGCAAAAAAGCAGCTTGAATGCATGGGAGGAAATGACGTTATGTTGTGTTGGCACCTTTAGAGCATTTCCAAAGCCCTTCTCTGACAAATAATTTAGCTTAGTGTGTGATTAATCGCATATAACAGCCCTTCCAAGAAGAATGTGGTCCACCTTTGATGAGTTAAATTGACTATATTTTACTAATTAGGTATCTGCTTCTTGCACTTTGCTAATCTAGCTTTCTAGCATTAGCTGATAGTTTTGCAACCCAGCGTTTCATCAAAGCACAAAATAAACAAATAAACAAACAAACAAACAAAACAAAAAAAACCCAAGATGCCTACCCATGTCTATCTTTTATATACAGTCTTTGGTCATTTATACCTCTAACACTCTAACCTTTTCTTTCCCACATCTAATGTCGGGACCACCAGATGACCTTAAACTAGTGTTTTTACTCATTGCAGCACATATTCACTCATTATGTGTACCGACCTGCTGTGTCTACACAGAGGAATAAGAGTCAGCAAATGGTTGATACTGAAGTATGAACTATGGAGGGAAGAGGTCTGCCTTTTTAACTTTTGACGGCAAACTTTTTTTTTTAAGCCCAGTCCCAAAAGAAATGAATAGATGAATAAACGGCGGGGGAGGGGACCAATATTGATCATGTTTTATGAGCTCGCCAGTCTGGCTGGTGAGGCAGTGGCGAGGAGCTGCCACTTGTGTTTTTGTCCCGAGATCCTCCATCACGGCGCTCATGTCCAAGGTAACAATCAATCTATCAATAAAGAGCAAAACAAACAAAAGGCAGAAAATGATGCATCACCCCCCACCCTCTGGGCTCCACAAACAGAAACAATGACGACAGACTAGATCTGAACTAGGCGCTTGCAGGCCTAGTTGGGGAGGAGGTTTTGGAGGGGGACGCAAAACACAATTCGGCCTTATCGTGTTTCGTAGCCTCCCCTCCTTGAAATGATTGTTTCACTCAAATGAACAGATTGAATATATCATGCATGTTTGGTGAAGATGGAAATAAATCTTTCAAATCTGCTTTTTCTTCCTCTTTCTCTCTCCCCCCACTCAACAAAGCAATTTCTTAGCTGGCGTCTTTCTGACTGAGGGGGCCGTCTGTCATAAATTCACTCTTGCGAGTACATAAATCTCACCTTATAGATAACATCAGGTGTGGATTGACGAGACCTGGGGAGCGGCGGGGACACGGTAAAGTCTACGCATGTTTGCACTGCGGGCGCAAGTCTTTCCAAGTGTGTACACATTTGCTGAGCACCTGCAACTATTTACTGTGCGTGCATTTTGTTGCAAGGTTTTATAGGTGCATCTGCCGTCTGCCATTTATTTTCTGCATCATACACATGTTTGCTGGCAGCCAGTGTGATTTATATGATTGATTTTAATGGGTGATTATCCACCTGCCACAATGCAAATGATCTGTCCTAATTTTGTAGTGGACAGCTCGGCCTCATCTGTGCTCGTTTCAGTTTGGTCTGGAGTCCATTCGTCCCCGTTAATACGTTCTGCTGTGTTCAACTCGGTCCGTAACAGTCCTGCCCCATTTTTCTGTTAATCCCAATCATCTCTCCCACACACTCATCCTTATCCTTTTGTCTTTTCCTTCCTTTACTCTCCCTCCAGCT
>VVHJ01033279.1:0-10414 GCA_015107715.1 Tylochromis polylepis | reverse complement strand
TTCTCCTCTCTCCCGCCATGCAGCCCTGCGGTTACTTTCTGACTTGTGTGCAGTTTAATAATCATTAGGACGGGCCCTCTAATGAATAAAGTCACTCGGACTAATTGCTCGCAGTGTTTCAAGTGTTACGAGAGAGCATGGAAGGGAAGAGCGAAAAAACAAAACAAAAACGTAGATGTTTTAATAGCTTGTTTGCAGAATTTTAAGGAGGTAATTAGAAGCACTTACAGTAGGATGACCACACGCCGCGTGTTTGTTTTTTTGTGGTACATGATAAATCTTTTGGTTGATGGAGCGAAACGACGCTAAGCCTTGGAAAAGAATGTAGCTGAAAACTGAGGGGAAAAGAATTTGAAGATCATTCGGGTAGAAAATTAGACCACCGGGGACAAGAAGGGGGATCTATTTCTCCCTGTGATGTGGATGTTTGACTGGGTTAAGCATGACAGCCACTTGTAGATCTGTGTATTTAACACGTCTGTGGTCACCAAAAGATAAAAAAGTTTTAGTAAGGTGTCTGCTAAATGTATACATTATTGGTATTGAGGGATTTAAATTCTCTGCATTTAAATCCACACGGAGGATTTAAAAGCTCTGTGTTATCTTTTTCAGAAGCTCCCATGCTACTATTATGTACACTGCTCGAAAAAAAATTAAATGAACACTTTTTAATGAGAGTATAGCGTAGAGTCAGTTAAACTTGTGTGATTTTGATCTGGTCAGTTAAGTAGCAGACGAGGTTGTTAATCAGTTTCAGCTGCTTTGGTGTTAATGACATTAACAACAAGTGAACTACAGGGGCAACAATGAGACAACCTCCAAAACAGGAATGGTTTTACAGGTGGAGGACACTGACATTTTTCTCTCCTCATGTTTTCTGACAGTTTTTTTCATAGCTGCATTTGACTAGGGTCACTGTCACTATGGGTACCATGAGATACCTGGACCCTACAGAGGGTACACAGGTAGTTCAACTCTTCCAGGATGGCACATCAATACGTGCCATTGCCAGAAGGGACGGCAACAGGACTAGACAACAGCACTCGACAACAGCACTCTGACTGCCATTAGGTGTCAGGATGAAGTTTGGACCCTACAGTGGTGCGAGCCTGCCACTTGATTTTCAGGGTCTCTTTGAATTCAGCCCTCTGTAGGCTGCTAATTTTCACTTACATCAAACGATGCGGCATCCTTCCATTCCTAACACATTCCCCATCCCATATTAGTGTATATATACAGTATGATTTTTTTTCTCATTGAGATCTGATGTGTTTTCAAAGTGTTCCTTAAATTTTTTTTGAGCAGTGTATGTCTTAACTACATCAGTATAAGTCTTAATCCCGCACACATACACGAATACACAACTTCAGCAGTACTTTAACCTCAGTAAAACCAAGAACTGAAAGTCTTGTCCCTACAGCAGAAAATTGTCAGCATTGTGAGGTGTGGACCCTGTCACTCTGGATCAAACATATTAGTATCCACCTAAGTGCAGGTGGACAGGTGTAGTTTAGCCCTGGGGCGACCCAGTGTCCTGGGGAGACCGTATGCTAGCAGAACATTGTGTGTGTATGGCTGTGCTTTGCTCCAAACACTCTCCAAGGAGAACGCAGGTGTATTGATTTTCAGCACTAGCCATAGAAGGGAGCAGATATTGGCATTAAACCCTTTTGACATGTTGCTCCCAATGAACACTATATTGTACACTTGATGTGACACACAAGAAAAGGACTTGTGCACAAGCAAGAAGCAGTGCTGCTATCACAAAGCATGTGGAGTACATGTGTATTTTGTGTGTGCATACTTGGAACAGCACCTTCACACTTTCTCTCTGAGCTTAAACCCAAACACATTCACTGTTCATATTCAGCCAAAGACAAAAATCACCCAGACTTAAATAAAAATACACACATCTGAACAGTTTCATTTATCAAACCTGCATATTGTGCACAGGCATACCTCTACACCCCGATAAGCCGGGCACGCAAAGTAAGCTTCCTCTTCGTACTAAAACATGGCCCAAAGCGCACTCTCATTCTCTCTCAAACTCTCTCAACCTCTTTCCCTCTGTTTCTCTCCATTCATCTTTTTCCCACCATCGAGGTGTTTCCAGTTGGAGGAAACTGATGTTTCCTCTTGCCTCACATCCTGGCTAAATTTCTTTGCCCTTTTATGTTTCTTCCTCGAGTGGCAACCCTTATCCCGAGGAACAAACGTGATGACAAATACACATAGATTTAAAGTGACTTTGTTCCCTAGCAACAGAAATCTGTATTATACCCCTCCCCGATCTTTGTGCACCCTGGTGAAAGTAATGGCGCCTATATGCAAAGATTACTTCTGAGCCTGACAAGGCCATATGAGTGAGGGAAGTGGGTTTATTGCTGGGTTTCAGTGTCCATCAAGGAGATGATGGTGCTGGACGATGGAGCGGGGTTACGGGTAATAGTAGACGGTCATTTGAATATCTTTACTTAAGCAGCCAGTTATCTTAAAAAGAAGGAAAATATCCCCCCTACCACTAACTATCCCTTTTTCCTTTGATGCTCTGTTTTATTCATCTCTCAGCTCATTGCAAAAAGACATTTTCCAAATTAGCTCTTAGATCTTTTTGAGAGATGTAGCACTGAGAATTCATTGGAAATGTGTTGTACCAAAGAAATCCCAGAGAAGTTCCTATGAAAAACCTTGCTGACAGGGCGCTCTGTGGATTGTGTTTCTGTTTTCTTTTTTTTCCCTTCTTCTTTTTTTTTCCAAGGCTTTAAGCACCACAAATGAAATTCCATTCACTTCTGCTGTATTGGGGTAGCGGCATAATTTTCAGAAATACCAGCGCTGCATGAAATGAAGCATTAAGACCCTACATTAACACCGGGGAGTCACTGTTCTTCTTAATGCACACACACACAAATTCATTAAAAAAAAAATTTAAAAAAACACAGCCACACACTTCGGTGAGCTCTCTGTAAGAACTGCCAGATATATTTATTTGCATAACCTTTTTTTCCTTGACTCTCACTTCAGACTATTTTCTGCTTTTGGAATATGAGCATCAGTTCAGTTTAAGTGTTGTAGTGTTTTTTTGTTTTGTTTTTTTGTTTGCTGAACTCCTGTGGTGGACTTTATTCAAGGATACTCACTGCGATGGACAGCTGCCCTTCTGTAGCCCTATGGTCTGTACAGAAGGTGTATACAAACCTTTGATAACTGTTTTCCAACACGCACATTTCTGAGATGGGTTGCCTGTTTGCCGCTCAGCATGGGGGCCCGCTGCGATTCTGTAAAAACCAGATGTCAAGAGAGGCAGACCACCTCAAATACAGACGGGCATTTGTGCTTCAGAATGTCGTTTGTTTTAGCAAGTAATTACACATTAAAGGTTTGTTTTGGGCTAGTGATCTAGTTTGTGTGTGCACTGAGGATGTCATGAAGTGGTGACATATGTGCTCTTCATTGAAGTGGTTCACATACGTGAACTGTGAAGCATGTGGTGACAGAGATAACCCTTTCAAATGGCAGAATGAGCTCACTCGTAGATCCAGAGATCTGGCTTTGGTTCATGTGCATGACCCAGCTAAAAATGAACAAAGATCAAGGCCAGACAGAAGAGCTTGCCTCTGCAGTTATGCCAGACCATCAAGTATTGTCTTTCCAGTTCTTACTTGAGGTAGATTTGGAGCCACCTGTCATTCCAAGCTGACACACTCATTTAATCCAATCTGCCACGCCGCCGAAGATTGATATTAGAGGTTGCTATCCCCCCCATAGAAAACCTTATTTTTCAGCAACGAGACCAGTGAAAGGCACTGTTTCTCATGTTCTTAATTTAATATTATTTATCTACTGAAGGATGCAATCATCAGACAAACTTCTACCGACAGCTTTAACAAGAGAGGAGAACGCGAGAATCGATGTGCCACATGGGTGTCAAAAAGGTGGCTGGCCAAAGGGTGAAACAAAATGTGATTGTTTGCAACAACTGCAGGCATTAAAACGGGATCTTGTTTGAACAGTTGTATAGCTTTAATTCCACTGGCCTGAACAATAGTTGATGAATTGGGCTTTGTTGCCTTAGAGACAAGTGACAATAAAAAGAGCATTTCTAATGTTTTCATGGCTGCTTTTGAGGTTGCTGAAATAAAAACAACCCTTCCTTTGTTGATATCAATTACCAGGTGACTGTTAATCAATTGTAGTGACGGTATAATGATTTGTTGTCAGATGTTTGAGGAATGAGCAATGGTGGCTTGAGTTGATTTTCTACCTTTCTCACTTTTCTTCTTTCTTTTTTTTTTCTTCTTCTTCTTTTTGGGTTCCACTGACATTTCCTCTCAAGACAAAGACAACGTGAGGTAAACAGCCTCCTTTTGGGTTGGTTTCATCTCCATTTGGATCCTCCTGTTGTTGGGCAACTCTTTCTTTTTAAGTATCAGAGGAGAAGCGGATTGTTCTTTTGCTCTGTAATTTTCTACTGATGGGCTCTGCCAGCTCCGTCTACAGCCACAAAAGCTTGCTTGACAACTCAACAATTACCGCCACTCAATCGGGATGGAAATGCTGCTGCTGGTGCTTGTTGTTGTTGCATTGCTTTTCCTGCCTTTTTCCAAATGGCACAACATTAAATGGTTCATAGTTGAGGCAGATTAAGATGCAATTCAGCTTCAGCATAGTTAAATTCTAAAACACGCTTTCTGCTGGTACAATTTGTCTGGGAAGAGTAATCATTGCAATTAAAAACAGTTCCGAAATATAGCTTTGTAGACAATGAAAAGACATCAGAAAAAGTTGGTAAAAATCTTAGTTTGCTAATATATTTTCCTTAAAGGTGAACTATAATGCTTGTCCTTTTTTTAGGATTACAACCTGGAAGCTCATATTAAACGTGCCCAGTGAGTTCAACATATGTGCAAAAGTGACATCATGTTATGATGTCACTTAAAGCAGATATCTCTAATATGGTAATCATGTTTGCTTTCCCTCTCCCCCAACTGGTCACAGCAGATGGCTGCACCTCCCTGAACCTGCTTTTGATGGAGGTTTCTTCCTTTTTAAAGGGAGTTTTTCCTTCCCACTTTCGCCAAGTTCTGGCTCACAGGGATTCATGTGATTGTTGAAGCTTTTTCTGTATTGTTGTATGGGCTTAAGTATCTTACAATATAAAATCCGTTAAGCTGACTGTTGTTGTAATTTCGCACAGTATAAATAAAACTGAATTAAATAGAACTGAAAATGCATAAGCCCCACCCACCCACTGTTCCGTGATGCAAAGATTTGTTTATCTTTGTTTATCTTACAGTTAGTTTTGATTATGGATTAATGGGGCTTTCAAACACAGCTTTTTAAGGTTAAAGTTGCAGTATCCTGTTGATCAGGATATTGCCACTCATATCACATGTGATGATAAGAACTCTGCTCCTGTTGCTGCTAACTAAACAAGTTATCATTCTGCAACACATGTATGTTACTTTTGGAAATGCTGTACTCGTGGTTTCCACGATAGAACTCGAGTAAGACTGGTCTTCCTCCCTTACTGTTCCATTATGCTGCTGTCTCCAGAGCAGGAACATAGTTCTATTTGGAGCCCAGCAAAGCTCTCAGCTAATGCCCCCAGGGATGTAGCATCATATCTGGCCAGGAGCAATGCAGAGATGTCTAGTGGTGGAGTCTTTGTGGCTTGCTTTTTACCAGCACATCTGGCTGCAGAAGATTAGTGTGCTACTGGACCCCGGGAAAATACACATCACGTGTACTTAAAGGAACACAAAAAACAACAAGCCTCAGAATTGCTTTCCCGAGCAGTTTGTTGGGGGACGAAATAAAGCCCTGCCATAAACAGATTAGAGTATGTCAGAGAATGAATGCAAATATAAATGTAAATATGCCGAAATTAGATTTTTCAGGGAAGAGGGAGTTAATCATGTGGAAGTTGCTTTTAAAACATGCCATCAGTCGCTCCGGGTTCCTCTATTATCTCACTTGCCCTCTAATGTCTCTCAGCACTTTAGGCTTTTAATGCGCATCTTTGAAAAATGCCTGTTTGACCAGCACATTCATTTTTCCTTTCCTCCTTAATGACAATCGTGTATTTATCTGTCCCTGGTTTGCTGCGGTGTTAGTAAATAATACACTCTAGAATGATGAACAATCCATCGTTAGACATGTTACAGCAGCCTCGTAATGAACTGAAGTCATTTGTGTGGCAGTAATTACACACTCCTCTGATTAAAGATGGCTGCGCTGGATAGTATTTGGGTAATTATTCCCTTTTGCTCTATGTGATAAGCTCATAATGTCCATTCTGGAAGGGGGTGGGGAAGAGGAGGAAGTTAATGACATGCTAAGGCTGGTTGGAGTGAATATCCAGTCGCTTTTCTTCAATCACTCACTCCCTTGGCCTCTGTCGCCCCTGCAGTACGAGTGACTATCTTTATGTGTAGTGTCCCAGCATGTCAGCACTAGCCAGGCTAAAGTAATTGCTACCAACATGGGCTGGTTGCACTGAGCCCTCGTTACATGAATGCTAATGACAACTAGCCTTAGCTCTTTGGGGTTAACACTAACACGTGACTGCCCCTCCAACAAAGCTAATTAAAGTCTATTTTTTTTCTTCCCTTCTTCCTCTAATTCTGTACTCCATGGTTGACCTAATCCCTATCCTTATCCATGCTTGCTGTTTGTAATTAACACTTGCCTCCCTCATCTCTCTATTTAGCCACTCTGGCAGCTTAGTCCCTCTTCCAAAGGCCTTTTCTCTTCTCCAGTAACGTACACTTCGAGTTTTCCTCCGGTGAGACATCCTGTCATCTCAGCAGAGATGATATTTTTTTTCCTCATGCTAGCCACGCCCCCCTCCCCGAATCTATCCCTTCATCCATCTCACACACACACACACACACACACACACACACACACACACACACACACACACACACACACACACGAATGTCCACTAGCTACAACATTATGACCCCAAGCTAGTGATGTTAGCCAACAATCAGCCTCATTTGAAATTGTTCTGGCATTAAGCAGACTAAGGCTGAGCAGACTTGGCACGTTACCTGCTGTACATGTTTCTCCGTTCACCTCATAGATCACAGAGCACTAGCTAGTGCTAGTGTTATTGTTGTGTCTTGTGTTGGGTGCATGGTTGTCATGTTTGAGGTTAGCTAAGGGCTACCATGTTGACAGTAGAAAAATCCCAAGGCCTTTTCACTCATAAGATACATGAATTGATTAATCTGTAAAAGTGAAAGAATCGTTCAAACAGTTAGGTTAACTCTTTTCCCCTGGAACGCCTACTAGGGCGTAACACTTGTTTCTCTTTTCTGAGATATTTTAATGGTCATCTAGTCTAATGGAACCTATTCTAATGGTCATCAAATCACTTCTTTATTGTTATTATTCTTTATCTTTATATACCGAGATGTCAAAACTCATCAGTGAGGGTACAGGGGAGGTCCTCAAATGCCATCTTTACTGGGGAAAAGAGTTCATCTTGTTTATTCAGGTATACAGCACTGACAGAATAAGCCACGCTTGGCATGGTATTTTGTGCAAGATTTGACGCTTCATGAAGTGACATCTAATTCAAGGTTCTGGTTTTATTAATATTGTGGCTATATTTTGGTAGTAAACACAGGCACACTTTAGTAAACATATCAGACACTTATTTAACTCTAGCTTACAGCATGGCAGCTTAATGCAGCTTAAAAACAGTTACCCTGTATAAGCCTGCTAACCTATGTGAAGTGAAGTGAAATTCTGTCTGTTGGAGATAATTTGCTATAAATAATGAACACAGTTACCAATGCTGCGCTATTTTCATAAACGCAACTCTTTGTTTGCAACAATGTGTGGAAACTTAGGAAAGAGTCCTAGAAACAGCTGGAAGCATCACATTGTTATAACTTTGTAAAAACTATGTATTGTCATTACACATGAGTCTTATTAATGCAACCGGTCACAGACTCTGCCTTCAAGGTGGTAGAGACTTTATCCCAGTGCTCCATTTAATAAACACTTGACTCTTTCATAGATATGAATGAGGGAAAACTGAACAGAAAGGTGCAACTTAAGCCAAATTGAAGCAAACTCCTCTTTTTTTGTAACAAGGGCCCAGTGTGTTAGTGCTGACATGGTTCAGAAAGATGCAGGAAATGTCCGTTTGTTAACCGAAGATGACCAGGCCACCTAACACCAATCCTGCACTGTAATGTCCTAATTGCACATTTATTTAATGGGGTTGGATGCAATAAACAAAAGAAGCAGTGACATTGTTTAGTTGTGTGAGTGCTAGGGCTGTGCAAAAGTGGGCCAGAGCCACTGAAAAACACAAAAACCAGGTTCAAATGTGGCTTCATGTAGTCGCCCTTTAAGACTTGGAACAGTGTCAACAGTGCACTGTTTTAAACTCACATGGCAAACAACAAAGAAAGAAGAAAAAAAAGGTTCGACCAAAATAGAATCCTGCCAACAGACCAGAGCGCAGTGCCCACAGAGGGGTGCTGTGGGGCACCATGTCAGACAGAGAGCGGCACAGGGAAAATCAGAAGAAAGCAAAGCAAATGGGCAGTGAGAGGTGGCCCCAGTTTATCGGCCGCGGCAGGCTTGGCGCAGCCTCCCAACGCTCTGGGGGAGCCTGGTGCTACTGTTTTAATGAATGTAAACGAGGACGGAGGGGACTTCCGTTGATGCTTAGCAGCACTTCGGAAGATGCCAGGAACTGGGGCTTCACTAGCCACTGTGGACCCTGGCAGCGGCCATGGCACATGCCCAGGAGAGAGGCGCCAGGAGCCGTTTGTTTGACAAGGCCCACAGATGAAGCTCATGCTAAGAACAGAGGGCCTTTGTAGTCATGGCCAGATACGCTGGAGCACAGGCTGGGCACACGCACTCGCACATATGGAGACAAACACAAATACGCATTTGTTATACCCATTTGATGGACTTGAGAGCTCAAAACACAGATAACACACACTTTTTTTTCCCGTCTTTGTGTATTCTCAAACAACCATATACACTTATATGCTGGAAATTCAGTGAAGTGCACAGTCTACATTCAGTTAATGCCATCATATCATATGCTTGGACCAAGAGAAGAAAACAAAAACGTAAACAATAAAGTCAGATACTCTCGCACATGTCATTGATCCCTCCTCTTGCATACACAAACACAGAGGCACATGCACAAGTCACTCCGGGTGCTGGTCATTTTTCCCGTCATGATTTAAACTGTTGTTCCAAGGCCTCTTCCAGCCGCCCATTCGCAGCTCCTCCCCTGTCCCCTTTGCCCGCTCCTCTTTGCTGTCTTCCTCACATCTTGCTGAGAATTAAAGTGACATTTTTGAGCCTGCATCCCTCAACTCGCGCTCTGCCGCATGCCGTCTTGACAGCGGCACATTCAAGGCGGTGTCAGGCTGAAATTATACTGTCTGTGAAGCTCAGTAACGAGGCAAGGGATACAGACGCGGGCGAAGAACAAGCACACCCCAGAGCTGTGAGAGTCAACCTTCGCCTTTGAAGAGTGATGAGGAGTAGTGGGGAAGAATCAAGTGGATGAAATAAAAAGGAGTGTTTGTTTTTATGCCACAGTTTATGGAGTCTGTTTCATCTGATATTTCGAGATTGCAGGTTCAATACAAAGTCTGTGCAGTCTTTTAATTTACTCCAAGTGCAATTTCCCTTTTTGGCGGTAACCCTTTGAGTAAATAAAAAGACGGGGATGTGGTTTTTGATATCGTGCCGCGTTGGGTATCATTTCAAAGGTAAGCGGCATTGAAAGCAGGTGTAATAAGTGCTTAATGTGGCTTACTTACACGTACAGCCTCCAGGAGAACAGCTCTGTTAATTATGCAAATCGGCCCCGGGGTGACGTCACAGTCAGCAAAAGGTCAAAATACTCCTCAGAGCCTTCAGCTTCACCTCACTGACAGCTGACACTGTGATGACCCATGTCACGAGCTGACCCCCCCCACACACTGGCACACATACACACCGGTTGCTTTTAGTTCACAATACTCTTTATTTGCCACTATCCACTGTGCTCTCAGACGTCAGCTCCTGCTGGCGTCTGTCTCGCTTCTCTCCCTCTCGTCACTGCCAGGACAGAAGAAAAACACACACAATCAGTCACCGATGATCACCGGCACCTCTCACCTGCGCGGCTCCACCCCCCGAGCTCACTGCCTCACTCCTCCCTTGCAGCCGCGCCAGGGACCACACCCCGCCACACACCCCCACCGCCCGACTGAGGCCGGGGCCCCATCTGGCCGAACCTATTCCCCCCCCCGCGAGCGGGAGAGGAAATCGGCCACAGCCATCTGCGCCCCCGGCCTATGGACCACCTTGAAGGAAAAAGGCTGCAAAGCCAGATACCACCGGGTGATCCAGGCGTTGGCATCCTTCATGCGGTGGA
>VVHJ01033278.1:0-18358 GCA_015107715.1 Tylochromis polylepis | reverse complement strand
TCTGAACTTCTCACCCTATCTCTAAGGGAGACGCCAGCCACCCTTTGGAGGAAGCCCATTTCTGCCGCTTGTATCCGCGATCTCGTTCTTTCGGTCACTACCCACAGCTTGTGACCATAGGTGAGGGTGGGGACGTAGATCGAGCGGTAAATTGAGAGCTTCGCTTTTACACTCAGCTCTCTCTTCACCACAACAGACTGGTACAGCGTCTGCATCACTGCAGCCGCAGCACCAATCAGTCTGTCGATCTCCCGCTCCCTTCTCCCGTCACTCGTGAACAAGACCCCGAGATACTTAAACTCCTCCACTTGGGGCAGGAACTCATCCCTGACCCGGAGTGGGCACTCCACCCTTTTCCGGCTGAAGACCATGGCCTCGGATTTGGAGGTGCTGATTCTCATTCCCACCGCTTCACATTCGGCTGCAAACAGTTCCAGAGCAAGCTGGAGGCCATCACTTCAATTCAGCTTTATTCATATAGCGCCAAATCACAACAAGAGTAACCTTAAGGTCCTTTATATTGCAAGGTAAAGACCCTACAATAATACAGAGAAACCCCAACAATCAGACAACCCCCTTTGAGCAAGCAGTTTGGCAACAGTGGAAAGGGAAAACTCCCTTTTAACAGGAAGAAAACTCCGGCAGAAGTCCATGGGAAAATTATCCTACTTCTTATTAAAAGTGTGATCTGAGTAAACAATTTCCTGATGTGTTTATGCACTCAATCCCTAGTTTCAAGTCTTGATTGATACAGTTCGCAAGTAATGGTCCTATCCAGAGTAATAAATCATGGGTATTATTTTGGATTTGGGGGTTTTCTTTGCAACTGACAATTTGCTACTGTATGCTGAGTCAGCGCTACTTTGCATGTCACTTCCATTTAAAACAAACAAACAAACCCATAAACAAACAAATAAAAAGCTAAATGGTGACCTTTAATTCAGAAGATGAACTCCCCTCTTGGATGTTTGTGTCTTATATACATCCTTAGTCAAGCCCAAATGTGAAATAAAGAACTAAAACATCTCTGATATTTGATTCTTGACATGCCAGCATGTACTTAGGCTGTACACCCCCTCATTGTTGTGAGGCACCTTGGACGAAAGGCTCCACCATTAAATGGCTAAAAATCACCCTGCATCATTTTCCCTTTCATCTACAAAGAGTTACATCTCTATTGGTGTTCTGTCTACAGCTCTCATCCTCATCCTCCCTATCTCTTGTCTCTCTGTCCACTTATTGATACCTAACAGTTTATTCAAATCCACAAACAATGAATAGTAAATCTGTTATTTGTCTGTGATATGCAGAAACCTCAGTACAACTCTCATGCTGTTTTCCACATGCTGGGGTATGCATTTGTGTATTTCTGTACCCTTCATGTGGGTGCCAGCGGAGGTGGGCGGGAAGGCACATGAGTCTGACCTTTGCTGGCATTAAAAGAAACAGATTAAGCCCAACTTTCATCTGCCTCTTTGTTATCCCCACCAACGCTCCCATCCGGGTTCCCCGATGAAATCAATAAAAAATGCTTTGAAGGTCTTTTTTTTTAAAACTGCTGTTGGAGGGGAAACCCCAGAATATTCTTTGGGAACCGCTCTGTAAGGTGATCTTACTGTATGTCTTACAAGTAGCCTACCACAGAAATGCTAAAGTTCTTCTTCACATATAGTTAGTTGTAGTTGTGGTCCATATGGAGTACAGAGTGTGACCCTAATCTATAACATATAGCAGCTATCTGAGTGCTTAGATAGTGCTTAGATGTCCAAGTCCCGTCTCTCTGTTGATAACTGATAACTGATTGATACTGATATTTATCAGGAGAGAGGGGCAAAACTTGAGAATAGCCCTCTTTGTACATGCAGTATTTAAAATAAGCAAAGTCATTAAAAAATACTACAGTACACACATACACATGTAGCCGTAACCTGTAACCTTCATGTGGTGTGCCTGGTGGATTTCTAAGTCAGTTTTTGAGAGTGCACCCAGAGCCTTAGCACACTTTAAAAACTCATTATTCAGATAAACTACTTGGTCAGTCCCAAATTGTGGTATTTTGCCATCTGGATAAGTTTGCTCCCAGCAGAACATAGTGGTCAAACCTGTAAGCCAGCCTGGCACCAGTTACATCAACACGTAGGGTTAGCCTAAGAAAAATAGTGGTCTGGTGGTTTGCATAAACAGGGTGGCCTGGTATGGACTCAGAATTCCCAGCTTTAATTACTGTTTTCGTCTGCCCCTGTGTGGAAACCTGAAGCTTTCATTGTACATGCACTCAAGAAGGGTATGGTTAGTGAAGGAAAGCTTCTGAAATGCAAAATATTATTCGTGTTTTTGCATCTTCGAGCACACCTTAAGGAGAAATCATTTATTTGTTTTTTCAACCTCAGTCAAAACAAATGTGAAATAAAGCAATCACTAAAAATAAAACAACATTATAGAGCAGATTTTGATAAAGGAACCCAGAAAACCACCTTTGAGGTTAAGTCACCTTCATTGTCAGCAGCGTTTATGACTCTTAACTATTTCAGAACATCAGCACACTAATGGGAAGCCTAACAACCAAAAGTGGCATCGGAGGACAGCTGATCTCTCCTTTTAGCGATAAATTCATACTTGATTTCATGCTCGCCGGCTTTGTTTTGCAGTACAGTTTTCTATTTTTAACTTATAACTGATCCTTCAAATACACTCTTTGTTTTGGCTGGCAGCGAACACTGAAACATGGGTGGTAACATGAGAGGGGGAGAAAAAGGGCAGGTGAGGTGGGGGTGCTGCGATGACCTATGAGTAAAACTGAACACATGAAGAACCGCTGATATCTCCTGCCAAACATCAAGGTTTTAAAAGCACATCATCCTCCCCTCTTCAACACCTACACCCCGTGTTCCTCTCTGATGACTGACACACATGTGACTGATGTTTGCTGGCTGGCCAGTGCTGCTCATGTTGAGGGTACAAAGTGTGTTATTATGGATTCACCTCATGTATTAACCATCTTGCTTTTTTGACCCTCTGTCTATTTTGGCCATGCTGTAGCAGACTTCAGTGACCTGTTTTAAAGCTGGTGCGTGAGTTAACAAATGACTTACAGTTAGGTCCATGATCTGTTGGGCACATTGTTTAGAGGTTTGCCTCTGGACACCACCACAGTGGATTTTAAACAATCTACCGCGCAGTCCTTCAGCATTAAATCAAGTTTCATTCAAAGGATTTTTACAAAACGTTTGCATTAATTGTTTATGTAAATTCAACACTTTGAATCTACTTCAGATGTTATGTCTGCATCATTGTCATGACATAACAAGGAAATGTTTCATCTCATGGCATCAGTCCAGTTACTTTTGAGTTTCTAAAAATCGGGGACTATGTATCAAAATGTCTGTGATTCCTAAACAGTTATTTCAAAACTTTAAATTATTGTTGAAAGGTGGTATGGTGATGCACAGAGACAAAACAGCCAAAACTCTGTCTTTGTAGAACAAACTATGGCCCTAACTGTAGTTTAAGAGGGTGAAAATTAAAAAATAAATGTGGGCATTTCTTTTCATTCATATTGTTCATCTTCATCTTCTTTTTCTTCTTCATCTATATCTTCCTCTCTTATAATTGCTACTCCACGAGGAGCAACAAATTCAGGTATGGAGGTAAGGTATAGGTGTGAGACATCCATGTGGGTCTTTGGGGTTTTTTTTAAAAAAAAACAAAAAAACCCCTCTTCGTGTGCTGGAAGATCAGGTTCATAACTTACTGGAAATTGCACCATTTTAGTTTGAGTCAGGTATTAACAGCAGCTTTTCTAAATGCTCCCATTTGTCTTAATTTTTGCACTTTTATTATTATTGGCACAAGGAGCCATAAATGGCATGTTTCTCTGGGAACTCTTGGGTGATTTAGTAGCACAGTTTGTCTCACAATCACGCCAGAATATTTTTAATGTGCAAAGCTTCTGAAATCTTTTGCATGAATGTAGTTCTATATGATCTTATTGTCACCTCCTTCCTTCACTGACAGGCCTATACACTGACCGAAGTAGTCATGGCTATGTTGACTGACACCTGAGCTGAACAATTTTACGTAATCTGAATGTGATCCTTATTCATCAAGCTTCTTTTCATGATCTTAATCAAAGTTTCATATTTTGGCTTTCAGCTCAGGAGAGTAATAACTGGGTTTTTTTAATATACACCATCCATTGAGGTTGATGTTATGCAATGTCCTGAAAAATGTCTGATGTGTCACAGAAGCTCTGACGTCAGTTACTCGTCTACCAACACTAAAGCACTTGATCGTGCGAGTAGCACAGCGTACGTAGTTTCGTGTTAGAAAGACAGCCTGAATAGTGGTATGGGACTAAACTTCCTTATAGCAGTAATAAGTTTTTAAGTTGTGAAATCTCACAGTCAGTAACATGGACTCATTTCTGATGTATACTGTATATAGGCTCATAAAAGCCAAACTATAAGATAGAAGATCATAGCTTAAACTAAAGGCTTTGCATTTGCAATAATATGATGACTACGTAGACAAACTTTAAAGTTATACAACAAACAAGGTAAAACACAGATAGACCCATACAAGCTTTGACTGGTTAAAAGACCGGCTCTCATAAACAGCTTTTCTACTCTACCTGAGTACTCAAAGCGCTTTATGTCACACGAATGTTCACGAATGAATGTTCACCTACATTCATACAAGTACCTTTTTTCTACACCTAAGTGCTTTCTAACCAACATTCACACTATGGTGGATGCATCAGAGACCTCCTGAGCAACAGCAACCTAAAAAATACAATCAGGTATACATACGTGTGCATAAGTGTTTGTGTGGAAGCACCATCCCTATAGAGAACTTGGCAGTCAGGTGAGATGGAGTTGAAGTGTGTATGTGTTTTCTATTCCATTACCTGCCCACTATATTCATAACCTACAACCCTCTTACATAACCTTCCTTGTTTACTGCACCCAGGACTTTTCACAGACTTTGAAATGTTCAAAATATGAATGTGTTTCAGGCTACTTCCCAAGAAGTGACTCAGAGCTGGCTTTAAGGTGACATAAAACACCTTCTGAAACCTTTTTGGAGGTCTCCAGCTCTATTGAACAAGTATTTTTGTACAGGTAATTGAGTTTGAGAACCTCTATCATCACCCTCAGTCATAACCATTAAGTTCCGACCGAAAGGAGGTGAGATTACAGATATAAAGGTAAGGCTCTTGTACTGCAAAATACTGTAGACACAACCAGGATAAGTACTTACATCCCATCTGTGTTGAAAAGGGAGCAAATGTTCAAGTTAGTAGAGCTGAAAAACATAATTTATAAGGGTAGACAGACTATATGTAGGGATAGTAAGATACATATCTAAAGGCGAATATTCAGAAACTGTCTCTGTGCACAAAATCAAAGCACCCAAAAGCAACCAGTTTGACCCTAGAAGACATCATTCTTTGCACAACAAGTAATTCCAACTTGAATTTGGAGAAGTTAATCTCTTGTTTCAACATGACATCACTCCTGTGTATAAAGCCAGATCCTCAAATAAAGGTTTTCCCAGTTCTGTGTGGATGAACCTGACTGGTTGGACCTCAGCTTTAGGAAGAACTCAAACTTCATCACTCAACGTCAGTGTTAGACCTCACCAACTCTTTTTGAAATACTCAAACCAGAAAAAAATGGGGGCTGATGAAAGAGCAGATTAAATTATGTTCTGCACCTGGGGGAATGATGTTTGGATGTCGCCATATGTGATCACATTTTTCCAGGTTGTAAGATTGGTAATTTCCAAATCTGAAAAGCCGAGCAGAGAATTACTCAAATAAGTTCGATGTTCAAATTAATCTGAGCTCTTATTTGTGGATTCACCCCGATGTCTAGATGATGACCTCACTGTTTCTTCTCCTTCTCTGCATCCAAACTTCCACCATTTCCAGTTTTATAAAAGGTAACAGAGCTACATTTTGCTGGCATGGTTTGGCCCTACTTGAGGCAGTGGGTCACTCTAAATCAGTTCTAATTCTGAGATTTTTGTTTGTTTTTATTCTAGGACGTGTTATACAGTGACTCGCATTTTTTTAATGAGGACCCAGAGCCCCATCAAACACTTCACTTTTCTGTCCAGTCTTAAATTTGACTATCACTCTTCTGTTCGCTGCACCTTTCAGCTTTCACCCTGCACCCAGTAGGAGTATCCCTTGTGAACTTTGCTTCACTCTTCATTATTCCTCCCATGAGTATCACATACAGGAAAGTTTGTCATATTCTTGCCTGTTTTTTGCCGTCTATCAGGGAAAAATCAGGGATGCTGTGCCTGCCTAAATGTTGCTTCTGGTACAGTGTAAATGCCTAAGCTATGTAACACACTAAACGGGTCCAGTTCAGTCTCACATTACATTCATAACTGAAAAGAAAGCACATTACACACCCCCACCCAAGTGATAATTACCAGCATTTGTAGTAACCAGTATAGATGACGTCATGGTTGCATAACAGTAGTCAGCACAAAGGGGAAGCTGGTTGTGTAACCAAAAACATTTGTCAGTCCTGCAGCTAATAAAGAATGCAAATATGCTGGTTCATTAATTTCAGTGGGATTTGCCCAACACCTAAAAGCTGCTGCGTCTGTTCAAACATCACCATCACTCCTGTTTGTGGCCAATATGCTGAAAGCATGATTTTCTCAGTGCTCGGTCAATAGCAAATTGGTCTCACGCCCAAATCGTTGCTCAATAATAATCAGGACCCTGGGTGTTGTAGGAACTGCTCTTCTAATGTGTGCTTAACACTGTAAAGCAGGGCTGTCTCATTTTCCATCGCAGGCCACATACAGCCCACTTTGACCTGAAGTGGGCTGGACCAGTTTGATGCACTTTGTTACAACCCCCTAAACAGCAAAAATGTTATCTGGCACATGGTGTAACACAAAGAAAAAACAAACAAACAATTAACCACTGGATAGTTAATGTCAGTAGAAAGCAAGTGTTTATTTTACGATTAAGGCAAACCAACCAATTACAGGACAAAAATAAACAAACGCAGGGAAGTTTCAAGCTTCAGGGTCTCAATTTTTTTTTTCAAAAGTGGTTTCATGAAAATCATCTGTATAACGGTTTTAACTGTGGACAAAACCTCCTGCATCCTCAAACACACTTTATGAGATGAGTCTGGGACAATGATGCATTATTATTCTCCTCAAGGTGATGGAGCGTGAGTACAACTGTAACTATGTTTTATCATAGCGAGTGTAAAAGAGAACTATTCCCCACATCCTTTGTTTTAAGGTCACATTCATGAAGTAAAGAAATCAGGAAATCCTCAACAGTGGACCAAAGCACTGTGAGCATACAAGGGGGGAGTCCATTTACAAACCTTTGCTCTTTTAATCAGTATGAAAAACAGTGCATGTTATTATTGTATTAGTAGCCCCTCTCTTATCCAAATAACTTTGTTACCTAACCACATAACTGAATGATTTAACCTAATCAAATGGAGACAGAGATGTTAAGTAAAGCAAATTTAAAAAAACAAAAAACTTAAACTGACACTGAGAAAATGGTAAAAATCAGTCTCTTTCCCAGTGTGTCAGTGGGGAGGGGGAATGCGAATGTCTGATTTTTTTTTGTAGTTCTTCAGTATTTTTAATGGCAAAACAAAGGACTACAATTTAGTTTACTGCAATAATACGCTTATCTTATCAGAACTGTCTAAACTTCTACCGTTTACATCACATAATGTGATGGTAATAGTTTTATTTATCAAAATGTCAGTGCACATCAGTATATTGATTCATTACTTTCTTACGGCTCTCCCCCATTAGGCACCCATTCATACTGTATTTCAACAACAGTTACAGGACATCTTTAGCAGATACCACAATAAGAGGAACAGTTTTGAGTTTTCAGCAGTTCGTTAAATCCCTCAGAGGGATTTGCTTTACAATATACAAAAAATAAAAACCATTCCAATCTGATTAATATAATCATCATTAAGTGGCTCTGAGAGGCTTTGGCCCAATTTGGTTTATATGACAAACTGAACAATAAGAGAAGGAAAACTAATATTCAGGCACATATCCATCACTGATGGGAGTATAATCTACCAAGCTGACCCACTTTCTGGTTTTTGCTTTTCTATTGGCTCACAGTCCAGCAGTTGTCGGGGGAGACAGAGTTCACCAGCTGTCATTCACCGGCCTGTTTGCTGGGGCACAGTTCAGATTATCAGAAGGCTTATCCCTCGAAATACTTATTTTGGAAGGACATAAATCTGTCCTCATAAAATTTTAGTGTGAAGACTTTGTTTGAGGTTAGCTCCAGGTTAAGGCTGGGATAAAAGGTTAAGTCAATTAATGTAAATAATGTAATGTCTACTGAATTTATGAAAGCTGTGTGTGTGTGTGTGTGTGTGTGTGTGTGTGTGTGTGTGTGTGTGTGTGTGTGTGTGTGTGTGTGTGTGTGTGTGTGTGTGAGAGAGAGAGAGAGAGAGAGATTCCAAAGGCAGAGCTCTCGCAGGTCTACCTCATTAACTCTGTGCTCCGTTTGGCTGTGCACATTCTTTTCCAAATATGTATTCTGAGACCAAAGAAGAATCTTGTTATAAGGTTATATTTATTTATATATAAAGTTTTGTAAATTAAAAGTCAATGCAATTCGCCGTTGCTAACAGCAATGACAGCTACACAATATACACCCAGGACTGAAAAACCCAAAAGTTTATTACTGAAGCACACAAAAAGAGTCACCCCTCACCCCCTTTATTGACAGTTTTCTTTTGACATTGGTTGCTTTTTCACTTGTTTTTAATCTACTCATAGTTCCTGCCCGTTTCCAGAGCAATATTTTTCTTGTTTGTTGAATCATTTAATGCTGACCTATGAAGGACTCAAGCAGAAAAAAGGTACCTAACTCAAGGCATGAACCAATGAGTTGAGCTAATATTAAAACAGCCTGTTGCTAAAGCACATCATGTGTTTCCATTTCTTTTGCTGAATCTATGAAAAATGCCAAAGATAACACAATCTGACATAAAATAGTGTTTTTGCACCAACAAGATCATTCCCAAGGTGCTATTAGCTAAAAACCTGGCATGTCTTGGTATGCTTTTCATGTGTATTCTTAAAAAATTTGAGGAAAGTGGACATGTGCAGGATAAAAGAAGAAGCAGACCTGAAATAATATCTACAGTAGATTAAGAGTGTCTGAAAGTCATGTCCTTAAGAAATAGGGAACAATCCAGCAAAGACCTGATGCAAGAACTGAGAAATGCATCTGGTCCTTCAGTTGATCCATCTAGTGTTCGCCAAAGCCTCATCAGTCTCAGTCTCAGTGGATGGGTGGCTGTCAAAAAGCCATAGTTCAGAAAGAGAAAAGGGGAGAAAAAGCTGGGGTATGTTAAATTGCACAAGAACTGGACTGAAACTCAGTGGCAACAGGTCTGATGGAGTAATGAAGCAAAATTAGGAGTTTTTCATTCAAAACATTGTCAATATGGACAAAGAAGTTCAGGAGAGAGATACAACAATGAGTGTCTTCAGCCATCTGTAAAATACAGCAGAGGCTCTGTTAAATCAGTCTTACTTGAGGCGTATGCTTAAAAGACAATAGCAATACAACATGAGCATGCTGTTCTCCTCCTTTAAAATGCAGTGTGCAAAAATATAAAAAGCAAACAGACAAGTGAGGGCACCTCTGCTATCTCTGTTGCAAGCCCCTCCCAACAAAGACATGTCCACCTCTCATACGCACTACAACCACGCTGATTTCTCACAAAGACACATCTATCCCAGGTGAAAGTCCTCAGCAGACTGTGCGAAAGTCCTATGTGTACTGCTTTTTCTACCATTTTAGTCTTGTTGATCTGATCTGTGATTGGGCCCCCTGTGACTGGCTGATTTTCTAAAGTCTTAAAAAACACAGCTCACTGGAACACTTGAAGTACAAGTCTGCTGATATGTGAATGTGGGCTTTTGTTCTGAATTGGATAGGTGAACATGATGGATGGATGGATGGATGAATAAAAACTGTGACCTACCCCAATTTTAAGCTCAGTTTGTCTCAAATCCAGCAGCTCCCCTCTTGTATATCCCCTTTTGGTGCAGCATTGGGTAGAAAAAAAGTTATTTACTTCCATTATACTGAGGTGGTGGCAAACATTTATACAGCTGATGTCTTGAGGCAATTTGCGCACAGTAATCAATATGAATAAATAAAAGGCAGAAATAAAATAGATAGTTTAATTTTGAGATAAATTATCCCTTCAGATTTATTGACATGTGTGTTCTCTAATATCTATTATTAGTATGTCACTCATATTAAAGTGTTATTTGACATAAGTATAAATTTTTCTCCCAACATGAAACCTAAAGCAGTCAGTAGAGACAATGCCCAAGCTTTGGCAGTGATGTTCCGTAGTTTCATCGATTTTGATGATTTGGAATGTTTGAACATACGCGAAGACCGAGTG
This sequence comes from Tylochromis polylepis, assembly GCA_015107715.1. NCBI lineage: Eukaryota > Metazoa > Chordata > Actinopteri > Cichliformes > Cichlidae > Tylochromis > Tylochromis polylepis. The sequence goes on along the minus strand of VVHJ01033278.1, from coordinate 7,898 downwards.
ATTGCAGATAGTTTTGCGCTTAATGAGAGGATTTAGTGGCAAAATCACATGACAAGGTGTTTCCTAGTTTTGCAGCAGCCAGCCACTCTGAGAGGTCAGTGGCAAATATAAATCTTTGTTCCAGTTATGCAAATCATCTTGGCCCGCGACCAGAATGCAGCTCACATGACTTGTTTTACATCCAGCACACAGAAGGAGCCAAATGAGGCCCCATTCCACTGCAACCATCCCTGCTGCTGAACATCTGCCCTCTTGGATCCGATAGAAGCACACGCCGTATGCATCACCTCCCGCTTCGCTCTCGTGACATAAAATTGGATGCCGCATTGCAAAAATGGAAAATAAGACAAAGCAGGCCAAGGCAAAAAGATAATTTCAAGGTTCTGTGAAACACATTCCTGATTAATCGGAACACCTGTTGTGTTTGAGGAGAAGTCAGAATGGCAACTGAGGATAATTTCAAAGTAAGCAACACAGACACAGAGCTAGAAAAAAAAGGGAAATCGGAGGTGTAAATGAAGACACACAGCCAAAGAGCTGCCAAGATCAGAAAGTTCTACATTTACTTTGGTAAGAGCGTGAAGAATTTGTGTCCTTTCATTGAGGTCTTAGGGTGAAATCGCATCTTTGGACTGAAGTTAGAATTACCATCCTTCACTCTGAAAGTTATCCTCCCATGCAACCACATTAAAATGAGAACATCATTATGGACTTCAGATGAAGATTCCTTTTCAGACGTGTATTAGCAGTGTTTTGGATATCAGCTCCTCGGCTGAAAAGCGTTTAGTAATGAGGTGAAGGGGGAAGACGAAGGCAAACAGAGGCAACAGAGTAAACACTGTAATGGGCTTAATCGTGATCCTGATTAGATTCTGTTTTAAGAACAGAGCCAGAGAGGGAATCAAACCATCTGAAAGCCAATGTTGTTTTTGGCTGACCGAACAATGGTTATAGGTTTCCAAAGAGTGGTGAGAGAGGGGACTGTTTATTTCTCACAACTTAAAGGAAAAAAGCTCAGATTTTTGTCTTATAGAACCTGGAAAATTTCAGCATTTGTGTTTGCATTTTTGTATAAAGTGTGGTTTTTACTCTTGTAATGTTTTGCAGTGATGCTTCATATATTTGTCTACATTATATTTGGTTTTTTTTTATGTGTTTTCATTGTGTGAGGTTGCAGGACTCAAAAGTGAAATATTATAAAGCACAACAAAGACGCATCTGTTCCCCTACCCCTGCTTTAAAGCACATGTCATGGTCTCTGAGTCTTGAGCCACTGGTTTGAGTTTCTGTTAGTTTTTTTTTTTTTAGTATTTTTGTGAAGTGAATTATGTTCGTGTTCTGTTCTTTTTTCCATCCCTCTTGAACTGTAGTATTATATTTAACTCCTCCGAGGTTTTGTTTTTGGTAGCGCTCGTGTCATTCTGTTTGCAAACACGACAGCTTGAAAAATTTTGAATGAATTCTGATAAAACTTTGTAGGGGGGTAGAGTGGGGTCATGTTGACAATCCATTCAAATTTGGTTCATATCCACCAAGGTCTTCAAGGTCAGCTTAGTGATTTATTGGTCAAAAACTGAAACCAGGATTCTTACAAGTGTGTAGTGACATTTATTTTATTTATTTAACCTTTATTTAACCAGGTTAGTTCCACTGAGATCAAAGATCTCTTTTACGAGGGAAACATATAGGAAGTAGCATACAAAGATTTAAAATATCATGTCACCTCTGTGACCTCTGACCTCAACTTCAAGGTCAATAGATTGGTCTGAAGGTCAAAGTGATAATAATGCTATATAGAGCTATTTAAAACTATGCTTTTTACTGCCATTGTTTGTACTGACGACATGATAGGGAATGATATATGGGGATTCAAAATATCATCTTACTTTGTACCTCTGACCTCTTGTTCAAAGTCAAATAAGTTCAAACTCTCATAAAATGTCTTTTATCTTTAAAAGTTTGCTTAAATTCTGCTGCCTTTGTTTTTATTGGTAACATTTAAGACATGATACTGGTGTATATGGGGATTCTAAGTATTGCATTACAGTTTGCATCCAAATATCAGGTCACATTTGACCTCTGAGCTCATTTTTACATTTCACAGCTGTTGACCCCAAAAATGCATTATTTTTACTGCACTACAAACTTCCTAAAGTAGGTTTAAAAAGATCAAAGAAAAAAAAGGAATATATACAATAATACAATATTGTTCCCTTAAAAGTAAATACTGCCCGGAGATTGAGCTGCCTTGACAGAGGATTGTGCTCTTCTTGCTTTCCTGGTATTGTTTATTATTACCTTCCCAGTGGCTTGTTTGTATTTTGGCTTACTTGAAGTCCATCATTTTAGCTTTTCCTTGGACTGAGTTTCCATATTTCTTGGTTAGCTGATGTTTAGTTTCCAGATTATTGAGTTTCTGTTGTTAATCCCTCCTGTATTTACAAGTTCTATTTATATCATATTTTTCATACGGTTCTTAATGGCTGAATTCCTAGTATTATTTGTCTCATGTTCTTTGTTTTGTTGCTCTCAGATCATCCTTTAGTTAGTGTCTTTTGAGTTTCCATTCAGTTCCTCGTTCTGTTCCATCTTTGTATTTCTCTGTGTCCCTGTCTAGTCCTCCTATCTTCCCTGTGTGTCACATTAATTCTGTTTCCCCTCATTCTGTTGTTTCGCGCTTCCTGTTTTATTTTGGTAACGGTTGTTCTCTGTCTTGTGCTGTTTACTTTTTTTTGTGCCTAGTATTTCCAGCCATGTGTCCCACCTGTTATGAGTGCATTCATTGGCTCTGTGTTTGTTATTGCATTATCCTCCATAAATGTGTGAACCCCAGCTCTGTGTGTCCCTATGATTCTGTATTTCATGGAGATTTCTTATGTTTTGGTTTCCCTAGTTCTATTCCTGTATTTCGATCTAATCACCAAAGCTCGTTTTGCATTTGACTTCTGCCTCATCTGCCCTGCATATGGGTCCACAATAAACAGGTCACACAGCCCACTTATGACAGCACAAGTGGAGCTATTCATGAGGAACTCATAAAAACTCCAACAGAACCAAAAAGCAAGATACTCTGCCATCCAAGTCTCTGTTAGCAATGACTACTGATTTATTCTGCCTCATCATCCAGCAACTTCATCACTTTACGCTTTTAGACATTTTGAGTCATACTTAGCATATAATGATTGGGTTATGACCTATAATATATATTGTGAAGTCACAGAATGCTGGAACATTAAGATTTAGCCATCTAAATTTAATAAGGTCATTTCAGGTTCAAGTGAATGTTTTTTGAAGAAATTCCCTCAAGGCATCCCTAATATATCACAGTCACAAGATCATAACGCCTCCAGTTGTTGCTCCTGCAAGCATGGAGGTATAAAAAAAGCCCTCTGTAAAGCTGGATCCACATATTATTCATCAGTGTTAGTGGAAAATGGGAAAACCCCCAGATTTCTTTTTAACATTGTAGCCAGGCTGACAATGAGTCAGAGCTCTGCTCAGCTTTTTATTCCTTACTTATGATGACTTAAAAACCTTTTCTACAAATAAACTTTAAGAGCAGACAACATGTGTTTACTTGATCAACTGCTTCATCTCGACATGTCTTTTAGACTGGAGTGCTCAGTGATGTTTTAACCTGGATAACCACTTTCATATTAAATCTGATCAGTCACTTCCATTAACAGTCCTCTGATTATCTTGATGCATGCTCAGTCATCCAGGTAAGAAAATCACTTCCAATTTTCCCACTGAAAATGCTACGTCCAGATGAACCGAATCAACTTTTTGGGAGCCCTCTGATTAACCTCTGATTCAAAATCCTGCAGCACGTCCTCGTGTTTCAGCCTGGTGCCTTACTCTATTTGTAAAATACATGAAAGTGCTGTTGCAAACCAGTTAAGTTCGCTTTGTGATTTGTTTGAAAAGTTTCAGAGCAGAACATAGGCCAGAATCAGCCCTGCTTTAAGTCACCAGAGATCTTTTGAAGGCCTCACACAATTTGTCTCTTTATTTGTTCTGCTAGATCTCAGTGTTTCATTTGACAGCATTTTATTACAGAGACTGGAGGTTATCATCAGGCTGAAAGGAATGGCACTACGCTGCTCGAAGACTAGAGTAAAGCACAATCATATACACCTTCCTTAAATTAACCCAGCCCAAGCAAAGGCACTGGCTCACAGCAATAGTGAAAACATGGAGGTGAGTTAAGTGCCGAAACCTAACAGGAGCAGAGAAATTCCCTCCTGCTTCTCTATCATGGCTTAAAATTGGATAGCATGTTCTTGGGGGGGCAGTTAAATGGAAAAATGACACAAAGCCTTTTCAGGGTAAATTGAATGTTCCATGATCCAAATGCTTTATTAGATACATCTGTTTAAATGATTGTTAACACAAACAGCCAATCACAGGGCTGCAACTTAATACATTAAGGCTTGTAGATACAGTGAAGAAAAGCCGGATGAAGTTCCAACCAAGCACAAAAAATGGATGAAGAAAAGTGAATACAGTAACTTTGAATGGCATGGTTGAGGGGCTGATCTGAGTGTTTCAGAAGCTGCTGTACTGCTTGGATTTCCCAACACAACCATCTCCAGGGTTTACAGAGAATTATCCCAAAAAGATCATCACTGAATAACTCAGTGAGCAGCAGCTCTCTGGTGGAAAATGCCTTGTTGATGTCAGAGGAAAGTGGCCAGACTACGTGACTGTGTCACTGTGCTGAGATGTTCTCCACAGTCGGCAGATCTCAGTTCCAGAGAGCACCTTTGGAATGTGGTGGAACGTGAGGTTCACCTCAGGGATGTGCAGCTGACAAACTGGATGATGCTATCATGAGATTTGTTAAAAATCTCATCTTGAATCCATGCCATGAAGGATTAAGCCAGCTCTGAAGACGAAAGGAGGTCTACCCAGAAACTCCCATGGTCTAACTAATGAAGAGTTTATCCCTGATTAATCATGGAACCTGAGGGAGAACACAAACAACAGCTGAGGAAAATTTCAAACAAAGTAAGCACAACAAAATATGAGGAGGACGAAAGACCAAGAGGAAAAAGAGGAAAAGAAAAAAAAAAGGCACATGATGAATGGATGAAAGGAAAACTTCTGCTTAGCTCTGGCTCCTATAATTACTGTGGCAGTGACTGATGGTTTTAAATCACTGGAATTAAAATCAGGTTCTCTTTTTTTAGATCTTTTTTTTGTTTTGTTTTTTTGTAGAGAATAGCTTTGGAAAAATACAAACAATGGCATGAAATCTGACCAGACTTTAGCAATCTCCACTCACAAATGCTCCCACAAAAAAATGCTATTTTAATGCAACTCTAAACAAAAATACTGTTGTTTACATCCGCAGTCAGAATTCTGAAGAGGTTTACCGGCAGTCTGAACTCACAATCAAAGTGTTAAAGCGTATGTTTACAAGAGTGAAATATCATCTTTCAAGCTGTGTGTGGCTGTTTACATCTTCATACTGTGAGCATGAGTATCCCTGTTCACAAAAGTCGACAAACACAATAATCTAATCAAAACGGGGGCACAACAGAGCTAAAACACGCTCATTGCCAATGCAACAGCATCATATCTACTCAGTTAAAATTTCCCTAGACAGCCACTAGTAATTGAACACATGATGGTATATATGTAGCTTTAATAATTCCACAGAGATGTGAAGAAGATGAAAATTTTGCATTTCCAAATAGCTGCTCTGTTGTCAGTTAACACTGGGTAAGAGACAGTATTTTAGACACCATACTGACTTACAGCAGGGCAGTATGGCTATATGTTTCTGCCTCTATCTAATATGCATATATACAAACCCATTCACATTCAGGGTTCAAGCAAAGTGCTGACTTTACAGGGAAACACACACACACACACACACACAGCCCCAACCCGTCTGAAGATTCCCAGAAAAGAAGACGCTAACACTGCAATACCAAAATAGGTCAGAGATTCAGGGCAGCGGGGATGAGTAAAGTGTGAGAGCATGACAAGCTGACAAAAATCAATAATGGGGACTTTTTATCTGTACTATTTTCTTGGTTACAGGTCATTCCGGGAAAATTATATTTTGACTGTGACAGGATTTTAAAACAAACTAAACTCACTGTCAGGTCTTCAGAGGGAAACTTCAGACAGCCTGGGTCAGTAATACTAATGTTGAACTAACCACAGACTGTATATAAAAGACAGATGTAGCCAATTGCAGTGTCAGACACTGATCGGTGAACTCTTGTATTGATACCTTGTATTGATGCCAGAGAGTGAAGATTTTGATGTTTGGAAGTAAGTGACTGAGGAGCACCGCATACTGACAAAGTAGCAGCTAATCAGTTACAATGCATACTCTGCTTTGTTGTCCTGTAAAAGCAGGACAACAAAGCAAATAATATGGACGCATATTATTGTCCATATGTGGACAATAATTAATATAATGAACATCATGTTATATTAAACAAAGTATAAAATGACCATCTGAGACCATGGATCCATTAGGAACGTGTTTCATGGGATAGCAGATCAGTAGAGATGAAGGGCCGTTTTCTCTCATGCTTCTATACAATTCTTTTTGTAATGGGTCGCCCCCTAGTGGCTAGTAGAAGAAATGATTTAGGGTACTTCCAGATTGGTATGACCTAGGAGCCCATGCATCTTTTGTATATGGTTCAGGGTACCTACTGAGTTCATTCCTTAGGGCTGCACGCGTTACACTCTTACCAAGAGGAAGAGCAAGGCAGAAACCTCCAGGTTAACCAAATTAAAATGAAGAGAAAACAGAGGCCATATACAACCTTAAAATATCCCCCGTAACTGATTCCAAACGGTTTTCCTTTTTTAACATTTTTGTTACAGTGATCAAAGTTTGCTTGGTGATATATATGGGTATTACTGTTATCTACTGAAAGACAGTGTTTCCTCTCAAGCTTCTTCCTTAGTAGGGAAACTCTGAGTTACAACTCTCAAAAAGAGTCGTGTTGAATTATTTCTCCTCTTCTTTACTTGCTTATCTCCGTGTCTATCTCAGTCTGCTGCTATGTGTCTCTCTTCTCTCCTGCTTCTTGTCACTGTGAATTTTTATTTTATCCTCACTTTATCTTCATTCTCACAGCCCACTACTCAGCTCCCTCACTCCTCTTCCCAGTTTCTGGCATGCACTCTTTGATGTTCTCATTCCTCCATATAAAGCAATGGAAACACTGAGGGTCTTGGGCCGATAATGACACATGCCACATGTCACTGTGACTAGCTGCATGGGAAAGTGCTCCGCTGGGGAAACCTGAGACAGTATCGTTGCTATACCAATATGCTGGCTCCATAGTGGATCTCACAAAGTATACACTAGTAGTTTAAAACTTACGATGTTATCATATTGCTGCAGAAACAGATCCACAATCCAGACGGCCTGCTATAAAACAATGCCTTCGTGGCTGGATTGCACTAATTTCATTTCATTTTCATTTTGTAACATGCTGACTGCTGAGAAATAAAGAGAAAATGTTCATTAAGTGACTTTCTGTCCTTATTGCACGTTATAATCTGCATCAGTACGGGACAGCACTGAAGAGCAGCCACATCAGCGAGAACCAGCTCAGCACGTTTTGCTCCATACAAAAAAATAGAAGTGAAGCGCTCATTAGCTTTCAGATATGGATCAGATCGCAGTCCTGATTAAGAGAAGATGCTACAAGTGTATTCACTCATTAGATACACCTGTTCAACTGCTTGTTAATGCAAATATTTAATCAGCCATTAGTTAGTTAGCCATTAGTTATTATTAATAACTCAACGATCTGCTGAGATTTTCCTGCACAACTGAGGGCAGCATTTCTCTGGATGTAAATGCCATGTTCATGCTTGAACTGATAGGAAGGCAACAGTAACTCAAACAACCCCTC
>VVHJ01033272.1:46263-62906 GCA_015107715.1 Tylochromis polylepis | reverse complement strand
GCTTGGCAACCTTTACTGCTCTCTGATAGACTTTCCAGCTAGTCTTAAGAGCTTCCAGAGAGACATACAGCCTATCCTTTTTCCACCATCTTTCACATCTTCTACATTCTTTCCTAGCGGCTCTGGTAAAATCAGTTAGCCAAGGACTAGCCTTTGGCTTGCATTGTCTGAATCTTAAAGGAGCAACAACGTTGAGGACAGATTTACAAGCAGAATCCAAATAAGAAAATAATCCATCTGAGATGGACAACTCAGGAGGATAAGAAATAAGTTGGTCAAACAATATGGAAAACCGCTCGGCAGTATCTAAGCCAAAAGCACGATAACATCGAGCAGGTACAGCCCGTTTAACAACAGGATTAAAAAGAACAATGTCACACAAAATAGGCATATGGTCAGAGAACACCGCATCCTCGACGAGTACGTTACAGACAGATAAACCACGTGATAAAACCAAGTCCAGTGTGTGACCACGTTCTTGAGTGGCACCTGGATAGATAAAGCTGGGTGTCATCTGCATAGCAGTGAAAATGTATGCTATGCCTTCTGATGATACTGCCTAAGGGAAGCATGTATAATGTAAACAGAACTGGTCCTAGCTCTGAACCCTGTTGAACTCCAAAATTTGCCTGAGTGTGTGAGGAGGACTCTCCATTTACATGAACAAATTGGAGTCTTTTAGATAGATATGATTCAAACCACTGCACCACAGTACCTGTAATACCTACAGCATGCTCTAATCGCTGTAATAAAATGTTATGGTCAATAGTATCGAACGCTGTACTGAGGTTTAGCAGGACAAGAACAGAGATGAGTCCACTGTCAGAGGCCATAAGAAGATCATTTGCAACCTTCACTAAAGCTGTTTCTGTACTGTGATGAGCTCTGAAACCTGACTGAAACTCAAATAAACCCTTCCTCTGCATTATTTAGCTGTTTGACAACTACTCAAGAATTCAAGAATTTCTAAGATAAGAGGAAGGTTGGAGAGTGGCCTATAATTAGCTATGACAGCTGGGTCAAGTGATGGCTTTTTAAGTAACGGTTTAACTACTGTCAGCTTGAAGGTCAGAGATGGGTTGATCCTATTTAGAATTTAAACATTAATTAATGGTAGGACTTCTTTGAACAGTCTTGTAGGAATCTGCTCCTATTAGGGAGGTCTAAAAGACACGTTGATGGTTTGGAAGTAATTACTGTTGGGCAGCATGGTGGAGTAGTGGTTAGCATTGTTGCCTAACAGCAAAAAGGTTCTGAGTTCAGTTTAAGATAAGAGGAAGGTTGGAGAAAGCCAGGTTCTTTCTGTGTGGAGTTTGCATGTTCTTCCCGTGTTTGCGTGGGTTCTCTCCGGGTACTCCAGCTTCCATCCATAGTCCAAAGACATGTGGCTAGTGGTGTTAGATTAACTGGTAAATCTCAATTGCCCGTAGTGATGTGAATGCAAATGGTTGTTTGTTTCTATGTGTTAGCCCTACAAAAGACTGTCTGTCCAGGGTGTACCCTGCCTCTCGCCCTATGGTAACTGAGATAGGCTCTACCCCCCGTGACCCTGAATTGGATAAGCAGAAGAGAATGGATGGATGAATGGAATTACTGAAGAAACTTCAGAAAGATCAGTTGGAGAAAAAGAATCTAAATAAATATCAATGGTACTGAAAGTAGCTGTACATAAAGTTACGTCTGTGAGATGGTTATGAGTAATTTTTTCTCTAATGGTTAAAATTTTATTTATGAGGAAATTCATGAAGTCATTACTAGTTAATGTTAAAGGAATGGTTGGCTTAACAGAGGTCTGACTTTTTTGTCAGTCTGGCTACAGTGAGAGAAACCTAGGGTTGTTCTTATTTCCTTTGATCAGTGATGAATAGTAAGACATTCTAGCTTATAGAGGACTTTTTTAAAAATAGAAAATAAAAACTATTTTACAAGGGTAAATGATGATCTTCTAAATTAGTGAAACGACATTTCCTCTCAGCTTACGAGTTATCTCCTTTAATGTGCACATTTGAGAATTATACCAGGAAGTCAAATACTTCTGATGCAAGGCTTTTTCAGAGAAGCTACAGTATCTGGGGTTGTATGCAGTGAAGAAGTAAAAATATTAACAAGATAATCAACCTCTGTGGGAGTAGCGTTCAGGTAGCTGCTCTGCAGTGTGTTGGCACAAGGTATTGAAGAACAAGATCTAGAGTGTGGTTAAAGTGGTGGGTGGGTTCTTTTACATTTTGAAAGAAGCCAATTGAGTCTAATAATTGATTAAATGCCATGTCGAGGCTGTCATTTTTAGTATCTACGTGGATGTTAAAAATCACCCACAATAATTATTTTATCTGTGCTGAGCAACACATCAGATAAAAGTCTCAAAATTGAGACAGAAGCTCTGTGTAGTAGGTGGACAATAGATAACAACAAATAAAACTGGTATTTGAATTCTCCAGTTAGGGTCGACAAGGCTAAGTACCAGGCTTTCAAATGAATTAAAACTCTGTCTGGGTCTGTGTACCTGGGTCAGGTACTATGTCACTATGTCATAGTATAACTCAGGGTTGTGTTGATTCATTTAAACTAACATAATCATGCTGCTGTAACCAGGTTTTGTCAGGTGGAGTAAATCAGTTTGCTGATCAATTATTAATTCATGTACTAACAGGGCCTTAGAAAAGAGAGACCTAATGTTTAATAATCCACATTTCACTGTTTTACTCTTTGGTGCAGATGTGGATACTGTATTGTTCTTTCTTTGTGATTTTTTCGTGTTTAAATTTTTGCTGTGTGTTGTCTGTTTGATTTTTTGTTTGTTTGTTGTTTCTTGGTGGTTTGGGAGCTGACACAGTCAGTGAATTTGGCCAGGTTTCTAGAAATGAGAGCTGCTCCATCCAAAGTGGAATGGATGCTGTTTCTCCTGACAAGACCAGGTTTCCCCCAGAAAGTTTCCCAATTATCTATAAAGCCCACGTCTTTTTTGGACGCCACTCAGACAGACAGCAATTTAAGGAGAACATGCGGCTAAGCGTGTCACTTCTAGTCTAATTGGGAAGGGGACCAGAGAAAACTACAGTCCAACAAGCTAAACAACATACACACTACCCTAAAAACCCTAAAAACCAAGTCCAGCCAAGTGTTTTAGACTATTATGACCTGGTTGACTGAGAACCTATAGAAAATGCAACACAGCAAATATCCTCACTACTGTGGTTTAAAATTCCATTTAGTTCTGACAGGCAGAGTAAGACCCTGTTAGACCGTGGCCAAGAAAAAGAAGAAAAGAAAAGAAAAGATGGACCACTAGCAGTACTGAAGAAACAGCAATGGGACAACGCAAAAAAGGACAACGTGCAGGGCTTACACAAAGAGAAAAATGCAAACATGAGAACCAGTAGAACAAGATGTAAAAGGAACCTAAAGGGGCCCAAGACCACAACCAAAATCAGGAGCAGTATTTTGCTGTTAGTGTTTTAGAACTAAGCCCACTCCCAGATACCAAATACCAAATTGGCTAACCTAATGTTAACTCAGTTCTTCAATGTAGCTCTAATAATTGACCTAAAGTGAAGTACTTGGTACCACAAAAGGTGGTGTAAACAGCTTCCCACAACATGACTAAGACAAGTGCGCAGACAGATTAGTTCCCTTCAAACAAGATTTATTTTTCTGAGCAGCCATGTTTTCTGCTTCATCCCCAGTTCCCATCCCAGGGGTAATAATGGTAAATTGTGAAATTCCTCAGCATCGGGGAAACAATGAATCACATCACAGGATGTCAGAGAGAAAGAAGCTGGCTAATGCTCTCTGTTAAACAGACAGACGCACGCACGCACGCACGCACGCACGCACGCACGCACGCACGCACACACACACACACACACACACACACAGAAGGTCAGTGTATCGAAACCATAATTACAGGCTGCAGATGTAGACTAGTTAAAATTTCATTGGAGCAGAATGTTAGAGCACTAACAGGGCCAGCACACTGGAACTAAGACCACTCTGTTTTTCATTACACATCAAAAATGTGAATTCCAGTCCATATCCAACAAAAAGATCAAGATTTGCTGTAAAATGTCCAATTGAATGTTTTTATATGTCTATGATATCATCAGGTCGAAGCATTCAGCTTTATTTAAGACATAATCACAGGTTCACAGTCAGGTTTGGCCCCTTCGATCCACTACATTTGAAATTAATTTCTTTCGTTTGGACTCTAGCAGTAATTTTTTTTTGGTCTGAGGGTTTGTTGGTGATTTCTCTTCAACACTTTCAGAGTTGTGCTCTTTCTCAGTTCCCCTGTTTCCCTCTAGCTGTTGTCATGGTGATGCTCAGCTATGCAGAGCCTGAATACAGTTAGCAGCTTTGAGGAAAGAGGCCTTTGTTACCCACAACCCCCATTACCTCCTATTCTGTCCTCCCCTTTTCTCCCCCTTGAACACTTTCTGTTAATGTCAGCTTCGTCTTCAGCAAAATAAAATCTAACCTTGGTCATATGTCCAGCAGCAGCATTTACCAAATACACCAATACAGTCCCAGTATGGTCCAAAAACATATATTCAGTAAGAGTCCTCTCTTCATGTAGTATGATTTCTTAGGTTCAACATTCAATTTGATGTTTTTGGACCATTTTGTATTAAATGAAATGAAGGCTTTAAATTATTTCCAAATGATTGCATTCTGTTTTTATTTACATTTTACACATTGTCCCAGCTTTTCAAGAAATAAGGTTGTATAAATCTATACTTGATGATGGCAACAAACTAGGAACATGCTGAACCCATACTGGAATACAATTTGTAATAAACAGTCATTAGAAAGGACTCCAATCTAATTTTAAAGACAGAGAGCTGGATTTATTCCAAAATCTCAGAAGCTCATCCTTTACACGTACTCAGTTTTCTAGGACATGGATCAAACATCTTACAAAGGTGCTAAGTTGGGTCGAGATCTGGTACCTGTGAAGGCAGCACCATTTGTTTCACATCATTTTCAGTTTGGTGTGAAAAGTACACTACACGCTGCCTCAAGATAGAAATTCTTTATCATACGATAAAGTCTAAATTCTGTTTCAACATTCTGTGCTCCTTCCTTCTAATACAAAATGTATGCTATCGGGATTTTGTGAGTTTGTCTATGGAGAAGGTTTTCAGCCGTGCTGCTCCCATGCAGTACTCCAAAATCCTAACTGCACATTGCTTGATGTAGATGACACTGTGCGTTGGTCAAGTGGCTGACAAGTGGACAAGCACAGGGAAGGGAAGCGACAGTGCAGTTCACCAGGAAAAAATATCAAAAACAAAAAAATACGGCATGAAAAGTACAGACAATGTCTGCAGTGGACACTTTTCATTGTTTTTATCACTCATTTTCACTTCAGCTCTTTGTATGTTAGAACTTTATTCTTCTCCACAGCTGGCTGACAGTCCAATAACAGCACAAGCAAGAGTAGGCCAAAGACTGTCTGTACCAAATAATTTAGACACTGTCCCCATCTGAAAACGGATGTTCTCTGCAGGGAGACAGCCAGTCTGTTGTCTAGACCTACTGTAGGGTCCTAAGGTTTCAGGCATTTTATTTAATTTGTCATTATCTCAATATTCTTATAATGCCCCCAGTTTAGTAAGCTGTACTGGCATAACCTTGGTGCCACTACAGCTCTAGTAGAGCCTCAGGAGTATTATCCTATTATTATGTCTAGTTTTACTTAATATGATAACTGTATGTCATCGGAAAGTATATCTCACTTTGTATTCATAGTAATTTGAAACTCAGTATATAGTGTATCCTTCAGTGTGTCTCTAATACAGTCTGAGCATTCCCAGTTTTTCATTAAGACATTAGCAAAAGAATTCTCAGAATTCACTCAAAATTGATCTCAGAGGGGATCTTGACCTCACTCTTATTGCACTTATAGGCCGCAGTTAATCAACAGTTTCCGTATGACCAGTTGACCTGCAGATCTCAAACAATGGCGGTGCCTGGACAGGAAGTAAGGTCATAACACAGACATCCCACAGAAATGATCCCAGTGATCGCGCCTCTCAGAGCTATTGTCAATGTCTTTCTTGGTAAAAAAGATAAAATCTTCACTATTCTTAAGAGGGGTAAGGTTTTTGATGTCATCGTGTCCTTTTGTGATGTAACTTTGTGTTCCGAATCATCAAGGTTTCTTAAAAACATCTACAGTCCCAAGAACATTACAGGAAAAACACAAGCAATCAGATAATCCCCCTATGAGCAAGTACTTAGTCACAGCGGGAAGGAAAAACTCCCTTTTAAAAGAAAAAAACAAACTCCAATAGAACCAGGATCAGGAAGGGACAATCATTTGGTGTGACTGAGTGGGGACTGGAGAAAATCCATCCAGCCTATCTGGGAGAACACCAAGGCATTCCCAGGCCAGCTGAGAAATACAATCTTTCCAGCATGACCTTGGCCTGCCCCAGGGCCTCCTCCTCATGGGACATGCCAGAACACCTCACCCAGGAGGCATCCTTGTCAGATGCCCAAACCATCTTAACTGGCTCCTTTCAATGTGGAGGAGCAGCGGCTCTACTCTGAGCCCCTACCGGATGGCCGAATTCCTCACCCTATATCTAAGGGAGGGGCCAGCCACCCTTCAGAGAAAGCGCATTTCTGATGCTTGTATCTGCGATCACGTTGTTTCAGTCACTACCCAAAGCTAGTGACCATAGATGAGGGTAGGGGCTCTCTCGTCACCACAATGGACACATACAGTGTCCACATCACTGCAGCACCAATCCATCCGTTGATCTCCTGCTCCCCTCTTCCCTCACTCGTGAACAAGTCCCCAAGATACTTAAATTCCTCCACTTGGGCCAGAGTGGGCATTCCACCCTTTTCCAACTGAGGACATGATACTTGGAGGTATGCAAACTGCTCCAGTGCGAGCTGGAGGCCACCACCCGATGAAGCCAACAGAACCACATCATCTGCGAAAAGCAGAGACGAATTTCTGTGGAAGCCTTCCTGTCATGGTTTGCTGTGACGCAGGCAGTGGCAGGAGTTGGACTCAAATGCAGGACTCAAACACAAGGCAGGTAAACTGAAGGAGGTAGCTTGATTGGCTGTGCAAAAACTAAAACACTAGATACAAGAAAACAGAACCTGAAACTGGAAATTCTAAACTTGGAACAGACTAGAAATCACAAGGAAACACAGCAATATGGGACGACACAACAACAAGCAGAGGAAGACGGAGGACTAAATACACAGAGAATAATGAAGGGATGGGAAACAGGAGGGAAACACAGCTGGAACCAATCAGACTAACAAGGCAGGGAAACAAAATTGGACATAATGCACACAGAACAGCAGATTTTCAAAATAAAACAGGAAACATGAGACACACAGTAAGACACTGACTGACTGAATTCAGGGAACAGAGGGAGCGAGAGACACGACTGGGAAACAGATGAATAAACATGGAGACAGAACTTGGCATACATGATAGACATGACAGACTACACAGGGAGGCACAAAAGGGAACAGACTAAAATGAACAAGAACCTAAGAACTAGAAACTAAAATGAAACTAAATGCCACATGAGAACATAAGAAACATAAAACACTGGGTCATAGACTCAGTACCATGACAGTTTTCTGGGATTAGGTTTTAACTGAAATCCTAAAAAGGATAAACTGCAGAAAATAGATGGATGGATGCAATAAGAGAACTGGATATCTTCACGGTAGCAAGACCATCAACAAGTTATCAGAAAAAACTTGCGATAAGAGATATTATCCAGACATTTTAAGGATAGCTGGAGGGGTGTTGTCAACATAACTAGAAGCTTTACTAATCATGCAACAGTATTCAAAGCCACGTGCTTCATAACATGATATTTCACCACAAATTAGGTGATTTGAAAAAATGACAGCAACATCACCAGCTCGTAAGTCCAAAATAAAACCAAATATAAAGAATGATGGCTTAGATGGTGACAGACAAGTACCAAATATTGGTTTAGAAAAATGATTAGGAGAAACTACAGGTTGGTCTGTGCTGGGCTGCTGTTCTTTGATGATGTTCGCCAAGTTGTCAGTTTAATGTTTTTCCTGAATGTCGAACAAAGTGGAAGGGTTCAGTACAGAAAGTTTTAAATAGTGCCAGTAACACTGCTGATCTGCACACACAAAATCAATATTTCTTAATGTTATCACTTTTGTTTCCTCTCTGTTGCATCTCCTAAAAAAAAGTCCCCCAAAAAAGTGTGGCCGCTATCCTGTCTGTCAGTTTTAAAATGGTTGGGAGAAATGGGATTTGGTAGAAGCAGAAAAGCTGCTACGCCCACATAATATCCAAATTCAGCTAATAACATAAAGAAAGGAAGTGAATGACAACAACTGAGGAAAGAACTTGGCAACCTTGTCACACTCACAGGAGAGTACTGTCGAGTCATACTACTGTACTACCTTGTCTGGAATGATGGAGAGGCAAATGATTAACAGTGACGTGATTTGAGGAACACACACTGCATTCAGTAGATTACACAAGACGGCTTCAACTTTGACGTGAAAGTGGAAATAGACAGGGAGATTCAAGGAGACTCTTCTGTAGGGCTTAAGGGAGCCTCCTGCTGAGGTCACCAGCTGAGGTCTTTGACTGAAAAAGCCTCAAGCCCAAAAGACCTAAGATGGAGATCGTAGATAAATACTACTGATTCCAAGAAGAAGCTTCAAAGAATAGTAAATATCAATGTGTTTTAGTTTAAACTCTGAAATATTTTTGACATTTTCTTTAAGTGCATTAGATGGCGCTGTTCTCCTTTTAATGTGGCGATTTTCAACCCACAGTCATATTCACATTTTCAATCACCAATACTGATTAGAGCACTGTGCAAAATTGATAACATTAAGCTGAATATGGTTTTTATTTTAATTTAAAACATGTTTCATGACAAGCTTTTGATGTGTGACCACTTTTTTCTATAATCATTAATATTACATTTGAGCAGGAATTGATGTTGGCTTATATAACAACCTGAGAGCTGAATAAATACTGTCAACAGATAAAAGAATCACTGACTACAAGATAAATAATGCACCAAATTAGCTTAAGGTTATTTAGAACACTAACATGAATATAGGTATAACTGTATGACAATACTTATGCTCAATTGCACGACCAAACCAGGCAAGAGATAGCTGGATCCTTTTGTGGATGTAAATAATTTGACTTGCCTCTTTTCTTGTGACTCTTCCTGACTCTGTAAAGGCTGATTTGTTTGCTTCATGTACCTGCACAAGCCCAATGTTGTCATCTTAAATGAAGATCCATGGCACTAACAGGCTTACATCCTGTAGCCACTTTGCCTTAATGTGTTCTTGGTGCACTGAAGGATTACCGTGCATTCTCTATATGTGTATGTATATATGTTATAGGTTTTCCCACTTTTATGAAGGGTATCACTGGTAAGCACACAGTGTCTTAATTCTGTGTAGGTAAAGTATAAAGACTGTCACACTGTAAATGACTTAAAAAGTATATGCAGTATAAAGCAATATTATAAGTATAGACACACGTGGAAACATCATCACAGAGAAATTCCTTTTTTCCCCTTTTGGCTCAGTTGATTTCTTTCCTTTTTAACTATTGACCTGCACTGAAAAGAGAGATCGTGCTTAATGTAATCAGTAAAGTTTTTGATCCAAAGCCCTATTAAATACGGCCTGAGCACGCCAGTATACGATGTATCCAAAATGACACACGCATATATGTTGTTAATAGCAGCCGTATAAACTGCTGGATCTGAGAATATGAAATTTATTTGCTTCTGTAGTTCGAATTGTTTCTATATGAATTTAAAACCAGTCCCCAGTGTACAGTACGAGCAGCATGAGGTGTTATGGACGAAAGAGAGAAACACTTTTTCACAACCCCTGCAGAGCAAGGTGGCGCTCCATATCAAAACGGAAAATCTTCTACACCTGACAGAGCTCGTCTGACAGGAGAGCAGTGTGTCATTATAGGTGACTCATTATCTGCTCTCCTTGCTGCTTGTGTGTGTATGTGTGTGTTTTTCCCTGCGCATTAGTTTGTGTGTGTATGCACACGTGTGATATTGCATTTTCCCTTTTTGAGTATACATAGCAATTATGGAGGCATCATGTTTAATACAAACATTGTGTTACCAACAAAAAGGGAGGCAAATTTTGTAAAGGTAAAAGACAGCAGTGAGAATTAAAAGTTAGCATTTCACAAAACACAACAATTCTCTGACCTTTACTGCATGTTCGGTAATTATCCTCACATGTTCTCTCAAAGTGTGACAGCGTCTCTCTTTCTCTTTGTTCTCCCTCTGTATGTTTGCAGGTATTTAACTCACCTGTAATATGACTAAACCTTCATGTGACTCTGCCTTTAGCTGTCCAAATCTCACATCTTATTATTTAAAAATGTGGTGTGGACTGAAAAACACAGCATTCTTCACTGGAGTGGTTGTGAGGATGATTTTAATTAGCATAATTGTAATGACCATGTGGACTGAGATTATTGTGTGGCTGCTAGGCTGTCTGTTCTATTGTAGCTCCTCTTAGAGCCTGTGGATTGCTCATTGACTCACCCAGCAGTAGCGTTTCCTAGCAACGCCTCTTGAATGTACTGTACAGTACTTCCCCATCTCATGGGCGCCTTTAATAATCTGCTTTGCCATTTCCATGTAAGCTTTGTTAAAAGATATACTGTACGAAGCATTTGAAAGTGTGATTTTCTTGCCGCTGTCCACACAGAGTGTGTGCAGCAAACGGTGCTGATTCGTAGGATGAAATGCCGTTTACTGCAGGGCTTTTCCATGCGTGCAAGCGAATTAACGTGATGCAGGAATCCAAGGACTTCAGCTCATACAGTGAGGGGGGAAATGCTGATTGCTCATAATGAATTGCCGTTAATGATAACGCTGTTCTGCTGAAGAACAGCTTTGACCTGGGCAATTTTATTAACTGTACCACATGCCTGATAGACAGTTTTAATAACTGAGGGTAATTTCACTGAAAGACCTCACAGTCAAGATGAAGCTCCCTGAATGTCAATGTTGTGGTGTTACACAACTTAACCATGCAATGGCCTCAGTTTATGCTGCACAATTTAACTAATAAGTAATTGTGATACTCCACAAAATCAGTACAAAAAGGAGTGCATTTGACAACTAGGAGCTGAGGGCAGCAGCAGTTGAGAAAGGTTATCTGTGTGCAGGTGATGAATCCTGGTATCACATGTATTGTTGCTGCCTGAGTTCTCACTGATGGACAGCTTATATTCTCTGGGACAGGAGATCATGAGTCTTGCTGCCTTGTAAAATTGTGACTGAGTTGCTCTAAATCACCGCACAGAGAATGTGTCTGCATGTGGGTTGATACGTAGACCTCAAAGCTTTGGTTTTGGCATGGAATTAAAGTGCGTATGCCCTTTTGTTTTATATTTTTATTTTCCATCCCCCTCACTTCTATCTTCTTACCTTTATCCTGGGTGATGTGTTTGTATCTTACCACTGTTATGACGCATCCTTTCATGCACAGCCAGCTTATTCAGGATTTTGACAAATCAGCTGTTATTGTGTCTTATTAACTGGACACATATGAATATTAGCATCCACAGCCTCAGGAAGAACCCTTTGAGGGGCACAACATGTTTTCCTTACTTCCTTTTCACTTCTCTGCTCGTCCACCCCTTCACATTGTTTTGTTTTATTCATGTCTTTCTCTGAACTTCCGCGATCTCCTGGCTGCCACATCCGACATCCTTGTGTCGCGCACACACAGCGTTCCTCTAATTCTGCTTCAGTTGCTTTTATATTCTTTCTTTCTCTCTTCACCTGTTTCTGTTCACTGCTTTTCCCTGCGGTGAAGATGTCTCCCATCTGGCTGACTTCACAGCAGACTGACAGTCTCTTGCAGCTCTCTTGTGACTCCTTGCTCCTAGTGCCCACTGCTAGAAACGCTACAGAAATAACACAGGCAATTTTCTTTTAAGATAAGCAAAGCCAGAATTGAAAAACTTAAAAAATCTGCTTATTAGAGAACATAGCCTTAAGTATTCGAACACAGGTAAAACAAAGCACATTACTTTCTGGGAGTTATATAAATAAGGCATTTTATGGCATGTCTTGTGTAATATAAAGTTTTGGTCAGAAGGTTTCATACACTTATCATGAGCATGAATGTCATGGTAATTTTGGGCTTTTCATGATTTCCTTGCCCTGTTCATTTTCCAGGGTGGGATGAGTACACAGCATACATCTTGAATGACTTTAAAAAACAAGATCTGTGTGCACAAATTTAAATTGGTAGCCATCATCAGCTGGATATGGCTGGATATTTGGCCACTCTTCTTGACAGACTTGGTTTAAATTGGTTGGTTTCCTGGTGTGGACCCAGATGTTTTAGTACACAAAGTTCCTTTAGGGTTGAAGTAGGTTATTTGGGAAAGACATCTCCATAAGCTTAATGTTAGCTTGCTTTATCAATTCCAAAACCAGTTTTGATGTGTGTTGGGATTCGTTGTCCTGCTGGAACACCCAATTGTGTCAGTGTTTCAACTGTTTAGCTGTTGAATTGAGGGGGAGAACTTTGTGCAATGTACCTATTCCAACTCGCAGCAAAGCAGCCCCACAGCATGATGCTACCACCACCATGTTTGACAGCAGGTACAATGTTCTTAGGTTTGAAAGGCTCACCATTACTCCTCTAAACATAAAAAATCCAAACTAAATTCAAACTTGTGCATGCAGTTCTTGTTTTTTTTAAAGTTATACAGTTCAAATAAATAATTAAAAGCCAAAAATTGACATGACATTTATGCCCATGATTATTATATGTAACCTTCAAACCACAACTGTAAATATGTTAGCCACATAGGCAGTGCTTTATTCTATCTTATAATCATTCTTTATATTCAGTGACAGCAGGGAGGAAAGCTGACACTATGTTACCCCACTAGGATACGCTCACAGTAAGATTCATACATTTTTTTCCTCAAGTAAAGTTTTAATGTGTTTTCATAGAACAGCAACTAAATATTGCTGTAGAATATTCAGAGACAATTGTAAAAGTAAGATATATGTTTTGAGAGGAGGTTTGGTTTCTTTCATATAAACAATTTCAGGTCGAAATATTGCAGCACAATACCTGCAACCCCACACTATGTCTTAATTAAGCCATTAGGAAGCACATTTCCTAGACTTGGACATGTCTGGTGTTAATGAGCCACCTCAGCTGTCCACTGTGGTTACTTTCAAGGCTAGGTGGTTTTCTTTGGGCAAGGATAAAATGGAATGAGGAAGCATGAGCCAGCAGTGAGAATTCGCAGTGAGGTGATTAAAGGTAGTAGTGAAAGCCCTTTCTGGGAGCAGAAGATTAAGATGATGCTACTCTCTCATCTTCCTCAAAGCCAAAGTCATTTGATGTTGCCCCCACAGGCTAGTTGCCTAGAGCCAGCGTTTTTCGGCAGAAGATCACAAATGAAGATACACATATTCAAATATGTTTTGATGAGCGTGGCTGCCATTAGACGATAAATTGAAAGATTGGCTTGGCACATCACAGAGTGCATTTGAAATTCCTCCTGTGGAGGATTTGGCAACACAGAAGATTTTATGCATCCAGAGCCAAATATTTGCAAATATACAAAGTACTGTAGCTCTCTAGACAGTGGTATATCAGACATTTATGCAACACTTTGAGCAGATCTTTCAAATAAAAGTGGAAGCAGAGGACGTAAATTTGTAACAGAGTTAAAAACCTCAGTCTTTACTCGAAATATTAAAAACATTTTTTTTCACACAGGTAGACAGTTAGGTATGGCAAACAAAAGAAGAAGCAAGAGCAGCACATGGAAGTGTGACAAACACTGAGCTGTAATCTCTGACATAGGGATGAAGATGAAAGGTATTTTTAAAGCAGCTACGTCACATGAAAAAAAAGAAACAGGTGTTACTAATGACAATGATGAAGATTAGGTGTCTATTTAGGGGCAGTGCCTTAATTAATGTAATTAGTAATACCTGTGTTTACCTACTAATTGGTGTCAAAATGTCTGCTGTGAAAAAAAAGTCTATCTGGCTGAGGGCAAAGGGAACACATGAAACTTGTATGGGGTGGGAACGAGAAGACAGTCGGAGACAGGTGCAGGACATTAGGGTGGGGCAAGAGATCATACAGGAAGGGCAGCAGGTGAAGGATTTCAGAAGGTGTGAGCACATTTAAAACAGAACATGACAGTAATAGTCCTAGGCAACAAAAACATAACTGAACTAATTAGCTGTATGCAAACAAACAAAAAGCAGGTAGATAATGCCTGTGAGGATTTGCTGCTTTTTTGCCTTGTTTTGCAGATTGTATTCACTTTAGCTGGAAGACTCAGAATGACCTTTTTTATTTTAGGGTTTTTTTTTGTTTGTTTGTTTGTTTACAATATTTATATTACAAAGAAAAAATGCCTGGTGTCATATTGTTGAAAACTTTTTTTCATAAAAGTTGTTCTTCCATACTGCCTCTAATATAAAAAGAGTTGTCATTCATGGGTATCAAGCTTACAACATGACTGAGACATGCTGGGAGTCAGCTAATAATGTGTAACTAACAGTCTGCTGTGTGTTATGCAGAGACAAAAATTACCATTAAAAAATGTGAATCAAGGGCACTGATCTTTAGTGGTCTGCTGCTTGATTTCTTGTACAGATGTCTGCATCAAATCTGGAAAAATGCACTGATAATTTAGCACTTTGTTAGATTTTTTTAAAACTAAATTATGGATTCAGAAAAATGGAAACATTTGTGTTCAATTCAATTCAAGGCAAATTCAATGAACTGTAATGCCACAAACTTGAAAATGCATTTGTCTTTCCTCTCTTGTACTGTTTATTTTAGAGTATATACACACCCCTTGGCATGACATCCCTTAAGGATTTAATTTTCTAATCATTGAGTTGGTCAGAGGAAAGTTAGTATCTGTTTGGGAAACCTACACATGTAATTTCAGTTGCTTCTGTGTTTAATTCTTAATTGTGTATCTGTACATATACTTAAAGTGCAGCATGTGTGTGGGTGTATGTGTGTATGTGCATGTCTTATACAGTATATGTATAAGCAAATGTGCCTGGAAGGGCCATTAGACATTCCACTTCCATATGTCCCTCATGTATTACTCAAGGGAACGATCTTATTAAAGTCAGTCAAACTTAACGTCGCAGGCTAAAGATTTCAATAGCTCTTAATACTGCTGTAGTATGGTCAGCTTACTTAAATATAACTGTGTGTATTTAATACTTTGCAAGGCAATGTATGTATTTAGAAGGTCGATTATGTATGGGCATTGTCTGTTTCACCGGCAATGAAGCAGTTTATTCAGATAAAAGGTCATTTTGAAAGCATTCATGCAGCCAAGGTCCCTTTTGATTGCTTTCACTGATTTCCTGATGTAGAGCAGGCCATTGTGCTGTACATGGATGATGCTATTATCACAGATACATTAAACATGAGCCATGAGCCAGGCACTGGAATAAAATGGAACAGATGGTAAGCATATTTTGAGCTGAGCCAGAATGAATAATTCCCCCAACTGATGACACAGCAAAGCCTCAACAGCTTTGAAAACTTCCAAATTGTTGTGGGAAAAGTTTTAGTTTATATATTGGAGTGATTTATTTATTTATTTATTGGCTAGATGTCAAAAACCGTGGAATAGCAGATTTTTTAAGAGATGCTTTGAACAGATTGAAAATGCAAAACTATGAAAGAACACTGTGTGAAAATCGTAACAGCAAAAAGCTCATTCTCAAACCAATTCCCTCTAGTTTTATTCCTCCTCTCACTATGATGATCTTTGGTTTACCTTTGTAAACAAGCGGTTGCTTTGTGTGGCATCCTCCTTTTACAGCAGCTTAGGTTTCCAGGTCCAGATGCCGGATGTTTGTCCTTGAGGGGACAGTTGCCCTTAGACCTACCTGTCAGTTTAAATAAGAGGTGGCAGGGCACTTTGCAGTACATGTCCTCAAAGTACAGAGGTTATAACCCATTTCAAAAAAGTAATAACAGACTTTTTTTCTGCAGTGAGAGGTGTGTGTTTTCAAATTGTTATGCATTTATGACTTCTTTCACTAGAAGTCCTGGTTTTTGTTGACCTTTTTGCTATCCACAATTTGCTTTAGCTCACTGCTGTCCATAAATCACAGTTCAGACCTAATGGCTCAGTCATGTTTTGTCTGCACAGGTTACTTTTGTCTTTTTTTCTTAGTGATGATCAGCTTAAATGGTAAGGCAGTACCACCAAACCATGGTGGTCATTAGTTCTGTAGCATAGGATTATTTTTCACAGCAAAGTTTTGTTGTTGTTGTTTTATTCTTATTTTTATTTTTTTGACTGCATTGTTCATTACAGTTGGTGAATGATTTATTCTATCTGAAAAGCAGCCCATAACTGAACGTAACTTTTAAATGCAATCTTGTGAAAGCTATCAAATTCACCTACTTTCAGCTTCATTGCCTCCAGGTAGTCCTCCCCATTATACCCTAATTAAGACTGTTTCTCCATGTTATCACTTTCAGTATGACTGTAAAAATGAAATGCAGGGAAAAGGAAAGAAGGGTCAAATGTAAGTTTGAGTAAATCGGTTAGGATTTGTTTTTCTACAGCT
>VVHJ01033272.1:34649-46243 GCA_015107715.1 Tylochromis polylepis | reverse complement strand
TGTGTACTTGTTTTTTTTTTTTTTTTTTCCCCCCCCCCCCCCCCCCCCCCCCCAGGAGATTTAGTTTATAATTGACAGGCAAGTCAGTCAATCACTTGTCTGGATGTAAAGAGATGAAAACATCTTTTCCTCTTCTGTATCTACTGTGAGCTTTCTATTATACTCACTCCATAAGTCATTAATTAATTTAACTGAAGTCAAGCTGAAAGGCATGTTTTCCTTTTCATGGCCCTCACACGTCACTTGAAAAGTGGCCTTACCTTCCTCAGCTCATGTTAATCTTTATTGTCCTTCCTCTTGTCACCTATTGATCTTACCGGTCCTTCAAAATAACAATTGGGCAAGAAAATTAAGCTCTTGTGTGCCTACATGACCCTGACAAAAAGGAAGACAGAGGGGGGGAGAGAAAGTAGTTCTTCATTCTGCAACATTTAGTCCAATCAGCTTCCTGAGGCTGAAAGCCGACGGGTGGTTCGGCTCCCGTTGTGAAAGAAAGTGGAGGCTGTAAGCCTGCTCCATTTTTCTATAGCATCAAAAATGCATGGGAGTGAAGTGCATTATGAATTACTTGCAGGGCTATGTCTAACAAATTCATATAGCCAATAAACACATGGCTGTTCAACATCTCATAACTGGCATTTTCATCAGATTCAAACATCTGGCATGGATTAATAATGTATTTTTAAAGGAGCGTCTGCTTTATAATTACCCCGAAGAGACACAAATCTAACATGTATTGTTACATATAAGTGTTTGGTTTCTTTACAAGAATTGCAGGCTAGTTTTCTTTAACAGTGATTTGATTCCTGCATGTTTATTTAAAATGAACACATTTTAGAGTAGAAAATAGGTGAACCAACTCAGTTCAGACGCATAAATTGTACAGTAATAGCATATTAGCAAACAGCCAAGTATTTGTGTAAAGTGAACTGAGTTTTTTGGCAGCATGTAAACACCATCCTACCTGGGGAGGAGTCCAACACTGTTTACAACTAAAGTAACAAATGGAACACAGTGTAGTCTCCTGAAATATTCATCCCAGAGCCACAGCAGACACTGCAATGGCAGAGAAAAGACAATGATGAAGTGAATGACCAACAGCAGGGCAGAGACTTTGTTCAGTCAAGTGAAACCACCCTTCAGTCTTCGCCTGGTTTTTACTCCTGCTGCTCAAAATGGAGAGAAATCGTCAGTCAGGACATCTTTCCTATAGAAACACACGGTGTGCAAAATGAATCTACGTTTACATTAAAACATGTTAAGTTCTGGGGACATGCAGATGTAATGTATTCCGGTTGCAGTTGCTAGGTAACAATTGTTTCATGGGGAAACCCTCATTATGAAGTGTTTAAAATGCGTCATTAATTGCCAATGTGCAGATAGAAGTATTTGAACGCTAACCTTCAAAACTAGTACAGTACACAGCGATTGCTTGTGTGGATTGTGTGGTTCACGTGCCTTGCATACTTTTCTAAAATGATCCAAGCATTGCTCACAAATTGCCTTTGTGAGTTTAAGTCATATTCAGGACAAATGACCGGATGGGGTAGTGTATTGTGTGCTGGATCAAAAGCCTTTATGTGCATGCAGTGGAACAGAGGTACACCGCTATGTACAATCTCTTTCTCATAGCTCTACACTTATCAAACAGTTGCCTCCACAGCCACAGAGCAGAGGATGCAGCCGAGAATCTGCCACCCTCGTCTGAACAGGATTATTTTTAGCAGGCATGGATTGTGAGAGAGCACTTGTTTTATTTCAGTCCTACTGGCTGTGCCTGAAGCACCACAATTATTTGGTGCCCTTCAAGTAGCAGTCATTTTCCTCAAGCGTACATCCAACACAGGGATGGACAAAAGGTGGCAGGTTTTATGAATCCTGCCATCCTCTCTGAGAGCTGTTCACTGCAGCTTTCAAAAGCATTCCTCGTGGCTAGTTTCTTGGATAGCGTCCGTTTTTTTGTTGTTGTTTTTTTGCCTTTTCTTTAACAAGTTAAATGCGGGGTAATGTGTTTGATACTGAATTAAGCGGTTTCCACATTAAAATCTATTTATTCTAGTTTTCTTGCTTAAAGGCCCAAAAAGAAAAAGAAAAACAAAAGGCATACTCAGAGCATCAGCATTTCAAATGATTCTTTAGTCCTAAATTTCAGGTATGAATCACATTTGGCTTCTCATAACTAAAAAAAAAAAAAAAAAAATACATAATAATAATCCTGCACTGCCCATTCTCTAAAAGCAATAGTTTTGGCAAAGGAGGGCAACAGTCGCTTACTGATCTTAAACCAAACATGAAATGGAAGGGAGCAGATAAAGCGAGCATCAGGCAAACAGGCTCAGTATTCTAGAGAGAGTGGGCTTGGTGTGATGTGTCCTACTCAGCTCCTTTTCCCCTGTGCTGTTGGTGACTAAAGCAGAGATGGATTTTGACTCAGGTGCAAACTGAGCTGTTTTGCAGACGCCCACACCAGCCCGTTATCGTACAAATACAATACACCAGAGACGAGGCATCTGTTGTGGCTTTTTGTGTGCATGTGTGCGTGTGTTTCAGAGTAAGTACAGAGAGATGTGTTTTCATGTCCGTGAGAATGAGCTTGTTTAAAATGATGGAAGACAGATGATACTGATTTTTTTTAGCATCACTTGCTCTTTCCACCTTCTGTTATCTTTTTTTTTTTTCTTCTAATTTTTAACAATGCACTTCAGAAAAAAAAGAAAAAGAAATGGTTGGTTATGGACCCTTTATAAATGCATCGCAGTATGCTGCCTCGACAGAACTTGCATTAGGCTGTAGCAGCTGTTTCCGCACCGAATTATCAAACCTATTTGTATTGCCAGGAGAGGAGCTGAGGGATAAAGAGGCAAAGTGTAAATGTAAAACAAGTCATGGCAGAATCTGACAAGAGACAGAAATATTCTCTATCCCCCTCTGGTGTTCTCTTTTACACTCTCTCAACCATTTTAATCTCCCCCTTAATACCATCCCTTCCAGACTCAACTTTGATCACTGTCATTTTGAAAACTTACAGGATTGGAAGGATTGAGACAAATGTATTATTCATCCCACACACCAATTCGGCTCTCCTCTGTTGTCTGTAATGCACTTCTCTCATCTTCCTGTCAGTTTTGTCTTTTGTTCACTTTGCTCTGTCGAAGCCTCATAGGAAGGTACTGATGTTTGGGGATCTGTAATGGACTACAAGGAGGAAAATGTCACAAAAGTCACATAATTTTTTTTTTTTTTAAATATAAAAGATATTGTTAAAAAGTCATAAAGTCATAATTTGCAAGTATATACAGTATTAGGGTATTGACTTACTAACTATGAAGAAAAAAAATATTTATATGTTAGTAAAATATGGACTTAAAATACACATCACTCCCAGAAGCAGTGGCCTTCTTCAGTAGTCTGCCTTGGATTCATGGTCACTGAACAACAGACAGAAATGCCACCCTAGTGTTTGCTTCATGAAGCAGATATCATGATTACCTTCAGCTGGCGTAAGCACTAAGCTTCCTAATCCAACTGGCACCTCAGAAAATCACACCCAAAGCTCACGAATCAGGAGATAGGGCAATAAAGATGAATTGGAAATCACTACGAAGGCCTTGAAAAGTTGATTTACTCTGGCCAGAAGGGTTTAAAACTAATCTGACAATTTGGAGGAGGAGCCGTGTAAAAACACTTGACATTCCAAAGTCTGATTGTCAAGCCAACAAGTTTACATTTACCCTCTGCAGCTAGGGTCATAGTGACAAAACTGAATCCTACGGACATGCTGGATTTTTCATTATGTGTTTAAACACAAGAAACTTCCACACCAATGTTTTTGCTTTAGGAAGGAGAGCTTTGTAAAAGGAAACACTCACCTACATTTGCTTGCATGTTAGATAAATGATAAAAGCGAGTAAAAAAAAAAAATAATAATAACAGACACTGCATCAGCTCACTAAGCCTCTTTTTCCCTACTTCAGTATATGCTGTGTGTAGTTACCTATGCATGACAACAAGCGGGGTAGATTTAACACTTGGAGCTTTTCGATAGCAGACATTTTGACTTGCCAGAGCAAAAATAGCACAGGTGAGACTAATTTGGTTTGTGATGGCTCAGTTCCATCAAGTGACCCATTATGCTGTGACTGTGAGCCAGAAAGCACTCATTTTTGATCCAACGTGTCTGTGGTTTCAGAGAGATAAAGACAGCCTTCAACTGTTGATTTTTGTCTGCAAAAATGGCAACCGTACATATCGTGCAGATATTGTTAGCTGTAAGTAATCAAGACTTTAGGACAAGACTATTTAAAAATGCTCTTAGTGTAGACACTCCCATAAGGCTTTAAATCTGGGACTCTCCACCATTTGCTCTTAGAACTGAAGAAGCTTCTCGGATGAGAGGTGAAACGTCTTCAAGAAACTTAAAGAAGTCCAGACGCTTTTCTTACCAAGCTCCTTAGTCTTAGTGTAGACAGTACATAAAAGACTGAGTCAAAGGGATACTATATTTCAGTAGAGTGCTTTTTAAACAGTGAATGACTTCACCCTTTATGCATGCAACTTTCCAGCATGGAAACCAGCAGCTACTTCCACCACCAAACTTCTGAAAGTGACAGCCACTTCGTTCAGTGGCCCAGTGTGTGTGTGTAGGTGTGAAAGCGTTTTGAATTCACAACTCAGTCTTTACACATAAAACCAAAACAACAAGTGTGGCTTTTTACTTTTCAGTGCTTAACGAATTTAATAAACCATCACCCACTGTAAGGTTTGTGCTACAGCTGCCCTAAATCAACAGTATTGGTGATTACCAATAATTTTTTTCATGTTTCTGTAATGGTTAATGATTGAAATTAGTTTTTTATGCTAAAAAAAAATACTATTATCCATGAACTTCCAAATTTACTGTTTTAGAATGCAGCAGAAAAATTTTGGGTTTTAAAATTTTGAACTGTTGTTTATTTGCCTAATAAATAAAAGTATAATTTTTAGTTTTAAGCAAGTTTTTGAAAGAACTCTGAAATATTTGTTTCTTGTTTTGTGTTACAGGTGGTCTGATACATTTGTTAAGCACTGCAATATATAGATTGTTTCATGTCCCAGGCAAGAGGTCAACATCTGAGACACCGATTGTTACTATGACAAGGAAAAATGTAAGAATAGCCTGTTTAATTCAAATTAACCCAGGTTGGTTACCTTGGATTTAATCAATACAGAAAAAAGAAGTTCATTTGACAAGTTTTTCTAATTATCTCAGAAAATCAGAGAAAACTTGTTTTTCTGAATTTACAAACGATCTTAAAATCCTGAAAGAGCTCCACTTAGTTTAATGTACCTTTCTTTTGGTTTAGCTTTGCAACATCAGGATATACAAGCATCTTTGTGTCTTGAGTTACCACATAGAAGCCAAATTGTATTTTAGATGTGTCATCTTGTATCCTGGAGCCATACAGGTTCGGTACCAGCTTTACTACAAAAAAAACTTGTATCTCCCAGTCTTTTCAAACATGTCTGCAGTGGGACCAATATTGTTCGTGAAAGCTTTCAAGTCCAAAAAGACTTTTTAGGGATTTTAAGTTATATCGTTAATTTAGAAAAACAGAGTACATTTTTGTGTTTCAAATTATCTCTGAATTTCTGAGATAATTAGGATTTTTTGTTTGTGCTTTTTGTTTTCATTTGCTTCCATAGCTTTGGCCGTGTGTCTGAAATGTATATGTCACAAGTCGGTGGATTGTTGTTGTTTTTTTCAGGAAATTTCAATGAGCTAGCATAGAACCAGCAAAGTAGGAAAAAAACATTTATATAGTATAGTATATAGTATAATTATATAGTATTAGATAGCAAAGATTATAACTTTTACTAAAATGATGTTTAATATGCTATGATTGAATTATTTTTGTTAGCTTAACAGAGTGATTTGGATGCTAAAAATCTTTTTGCCACACAATTGTCATTGGTGGGATTGGTAAGGAGACACTGTGAGGAGATTTGTTTTGCAATATTTTAAGCAGTGCAAAACCACCAACAGTTCAGTCTTATGTCGCACCACTCATCATGTGTGATGTGTCATATATCATCCCATCTTGATGCTGGCACAGAGTGAGTGTTCAAACAGCTAGTCAGCGTACCATATTTAACTTTGAATGTTCAATGAACTTTCACTGTCACTGTATTTTTTACCAACAAAGTGTTAGATTTGCACATTTCTTGAAGTTTGAAGACATTCTCTTCTCATGTGTCTTGTTTCTCTTCTTCATTTTGGAATAGTTGAGAAATAGAAAAAAGAAATTTGCAGGCAAGCTGATATTGTTGAAATTCTGAATGTACAGTTGTGTTTGTCTTGTATTTATGTAAGTAATGCCAGTCGTTTTCTTTGCCACAGGTTGAGTTTGTGACAGATATTTATTGGTCGAGGATTCTGATGGTAATTTAAAAAAAAAAAATCTCTCCAAGACTTTATTTTTTCTGGAATGCTAACAAGATTTTCAGAGAAACCCTTTTTCTGCTTCCTACTACAGTCCTCCTACATCTTCTGAATCTGCTTGTGTCAATTATTTTAGCATTTAATTACTATGTTGTGGAGAAACATTGGCAAAAGAAAACCCCATCACCACCATCATCACCACTCAAAAAAAAAAAGGCAACATCTAGATCAAAGCTCTCTTAATGGTGATAAAGGGTGATTGTGTGTTTTGGCTGTTTCGAGGTGGCCTAAAAAGATTTGAACCCTGTTTCCAAGATGTTTAAGGAAAATTACTTTAGCAATGTTGATATACTGATTCATCCATGGGCTTAAAGACATTTGGGGGGAAAAAGGTTATCTCAGGATAAGGACAGAATTAACCCAGCTTCCTGTGATGCCTACAGTAACACCACTGACTTTATCTCCACAAGTCCTTTAAGGTACCCCTCAAAATATACTTATTTCACATAGCATATTTAACGGCAACAAAGGCTGTACTGTGAAATACGAACAGCAGCAATGATTACACAGGGTATGATCAAAACAATGAAAGATGCTGAAGAAAAGACTTCTCACAGTGTCACTGGCTCTGTCGATGTGGGATCCTTTATCTGACTCAGATTTTGGCCCAATTTAGAAATACATTGCATCACTTTGCAGCCCTCAATGTGTCCTCAGCAAAAAAAGTCAAATGTCCAAAAATACCACAATGCATGATCTCCTGTTAATGTTGTATCTATTTTTTAAAGGGCTGAAAAGTGTGCCACTCACTGTAAAAAGGTCCTCTCGGTTCTCAGTTAACTCCTATGGCGATTGTCAGTATCAATTCTGCACAGAAATCTGGAGTGATCATTCAAGTATGTAATTTTTAACAGCGTTCTCTGAATCTGCTGATTAAAAACACACAATATATGTCCCTCTGAGACATCTACAAAGAAAACAGCTGGTTAACAAAATTGCTGTAGGATTTACCTGGAATACAGAGGCATCCTTGCTTTTCAAGAAAGATTTGCGTACATTTTGATATTGCAACCCTAAGCATAATACTACATTTTACACCAGTACTTGAGCGTTTTTACACTTTACGTTGTTTTTTTTTCTACCAGTTAAATTACAAATGGAAATGTAGAGAGGTTATACAACAAGTTATGTGTCAGTAATGTTTCTCGTCATGCCGTGGCAAGTGGACCTTTTTTCATCTTGGAGTAGAAAACGAGGTGAGGGTCATAGCAATAGTCTCAGCTTACACTTGGAATAAAGTAACATATTTTCCCAAGTGTTAAAGTATTCCTAAATTAAAAAAGACAAAGCTTACATTACCAGCCAAAAGGAACACTCACCAGGCACTTTATTAGGTACACTTTTCCATGCAAAATTGGATTTTGCACTCAGAAATGCTTTAATTCTTTTTAGCATGGATTTAGCACTCCTCATAGATTTTGTTCTATATTGACATGGTAGCATCACACAGTTACAGCACATCTACTGATGTGATTCTCCTGCTCCACCATATCTCAAAAGCCCTCTATTGGATCGAGACCTGATGATTGTGGAGGCCATTTGAGTACAGTGAACTGACTTGAACTTTGTGACACTGTGTGTTATCCTGCTGAGAGCAGCCATCAGAAGATGGGTAAATTGTGATCATAAAAGGATGGACATGTTAGCAATGCTAAAGTAGTCTGTTTAAAATGATGCACAGTCTGTACTAAGGGGCCCAAAGTGCGCAAGAACATATTCCCACATCATCACGCCTGAACCAATGCTAAAAGGAAGGATAGATCCACGTTTTCATGTTGTTTACATCAAATTCTGTCCCTACCATCTGAGTGTTGCTGATGAATCTTAAAGAAGTCCAGTCGCTTTTCTTTCCAAGCTCCTTAGATTACCATGACCTGGATGACTGAGAACCTTCACAGACAATCATCACATCAATCATCATCATTGTCCAATTTCGATGTGAATTATACCCTCAGTTTTCTGTTCTTAGCTAACAGGAATGTGACTCAGTGTGGTGTTCTGCTGCTATAGCCCATCTGCTTCAAGATTCATTGGATTGTGCATTCAGAAATGCTCTTCTGCATACCTTGGTTTTAGTGAGTGGTTATTTGAGTTACTGTTGCTTTCCTATCAGTTTTAGGCAGTCTGGCCATTCTCCTTTGACCTCTCGCATCAACAAGGTATTTTCACCTGGAAAACTGCCACTCAATATTTTCTCTTTTATTAGACCATTCTCTATAAACCCTAGAGATAGTTGAGTGGGAATATCCAAGTAGAACCACCATGCCACGTTCAAAGTTCAAAGTCACGTCAAAGTTCAAAAGTCACTTCTTTCTTCTCCATTCTGATGAGAAGTTAAAATTTCAGCATGTTGTTTTGATAATTTCAACGACCATTTGGGTGGATTTTGCTGCCATGCGGTTGGCAGATTAGACATTTGTAGTCAAATAGTTGTACCTAATGAAGTGGCCAGTGAGTGTACACAGCTTTGGGTAACTAACATGGCAGTAGATGCAGCCACACAGGTCAGCTATTAACAGTAAAGAAACAATGGTGTTGGTCTTCCATCATTTTGACCGCCCTTAACACAGTGATATTTTTTTCACCAACTCAGTAAAGTATGCATTATATCAAGTCAAAGGAGCAAGATGCTCAGCAGTTACTTTAGATCTTTATTCCTGAAGAGATTGGGTATCATACAATGTCTTTGATGCATTTAGAGAAAACCAGATTTCATGGCATGGATTCAGTCAACAGAATGAATATGGGGCTGTGGTAGACCCTGTGGCTATATAAAGATTATAGTCATTATAATATTATTGCTTTCATCACAGAGGAGGGATATTATGGGCCCCTAAAACAAAGGTTATGATTTTCTTATAGGCCCGGTAAATCTAAGTAGTAACACCTAAGTTGAAATTCTAAAGGAGAGTCTTGTATGACCACACAGGCCTACTATAGATTGCATTCTATTATATAATAAAAAAAAAGTGACTGCACAGTACTAGACTACTGCCCTAAGCAGTTGATTTAAGACAGAATGCCCATAAATAGGTTTTAATATCACAGGGTATAATATAATGATTGTTTTGTGCTTATCAGGAACAAATATTCAGTCTTTCAACTTAAGTGTTACTTTAGTAAGTGAAACTTGTATAGCGTTGTGCCCAGTTCCGATAGTCATATGAGGCTGATAATGCACTCCTACGTAAATGTAAAATGCATCATTTTGCAACATATTTTGTATTTGATCATCAATAAATTCATAAAATCGCACATGGTAAAATAGTCTATATATGAAATACCAAAAATACGGCTGTGAACAAACATGAAAATGGAAACAAGGTAATATAGTTAAGGCTAAACATCTTTGTCTATTACCTTTGTATAGCTAAGTCAATAAGAGAAGCATGCAATTAACATAACATTGCCACGATTTTACATTAAACAACAAAAGCAATCAACTCAAAACAAATGTATGTGCCTGTCGTCACCACAAATTAGAACCATGTAATGTAGGCTTTCCATGTTGTAAATCATATGGCTTTGTGCAATTGTTCCACCGTCTGCAAATTGACTAATGAAATTGTTTTTGTAAAATAATATATCAATAAATGTCATGCCAGAAATTATTTAGATTCTGTTCTACATGCGCTGTTTCTTACATGCCAGATTGTGCTAATTGTACATCATCCTTAAAAAAAAAAAAAAAAAATCAGAGGTCTTTCATCTTTACATCCAGAGACAAATGTGCTCAATTACATCCCCGTACTTTATATAAGGTTTTTGTGCACATATTCTACATTTCTTTTAATATAAGAATATTGTCCATTAATAAATTAGGAATAGTACAAGGACTTCAGTTAGGGAAATAAAAGAGGATGGCATAAGTTAAAATATGTTGCCTGCTTTATGTAAAGCGATCTGAATTCATCTTTCTAAGTTTAGGCGGCAGGTGTCCGTCCATCCTGCCCGCCCCTCCTCCAGCCAGTCGCTGCAACTTTGGAGGTAGGTCGGCCACTGACTTACTGATGGGCTCTGTGCTGATCTTGGAGGCCTTGCCAGCCTGC
Source organism: Tylochromis polylepis (assembly GCA_015107715.1). Classification (NCBI taxonomy): domain Eukaryota; kingdom Metazoa; phylum Chordata; class Actinopteri; order Cichliformes; family Cichlidae; genus Tylochromis; species Tylochromis polylepis. Next base: position 35,716 of record VVHJ01033272.1, on the reverse strand, counting down.
TTGTCATCAGAGACGCCAGGAACTGAGCTGATTCGCTGCAACTTCATGGGCAGGTCGCCAAAGCTGTAAGTCATCTCTGAGGTGGTGGAGCTCATTCTTAGTAGCTTCTTAGGCAGGCCGTCCCGCCCTGTGATCTTCTGGAGCTTGGTAGGCAGCTTGGTGGTGCTGTCATTGTCCTCCAGGGTCTCCAAGCAGTCCAGAGAGCTGTTCTTCTCCCCGCTGTTGCACAGGGATGGAGCCATGAGGGGCGAGGAGAGAAGCAGGGCCTCCTCCTGTTCCTTCACGCTGTAAGGAGGGGTGGGCACCTCGAATGTGGCATGAAACTGAGAGTAGTCCACTTTAAAGAAACCTTCTTCCAAAGATATGACCGGGAAAAAGCGATGTCCCCACAGAACCTCGTCCTCGGTGTACGATGTCCTCGCCTGGCAGGTCATTCCTGTGAAGGAAAGACAGAAGACCCTTTAAGTTTCACAAATTATGTGTCACTGACTTATAACAGTACAGTAAACCCCAAAATTTAAATATGAAATATTTCAAGACTCCACTATTATACAGCAGAGCCCTGATTTAATTATGTGCTTGGCACTCTTCCATAAGAATCAATATGTTATTCACCAGTGCCATTTTTAGATGACAAAGCAAACAATATTGCAAACAAAACTGCCTCAATGAATAAGCATTTACTGTATTACAGAGCCAGCTGCCTAAATAAAAAGCTTAATTGATTTTCACTTCCTAAATGTGATGTTTATGAGCAATTTCCAGGCTAACATGAACATTAATTAAAAGTATAGTTGAGTAATTGGCCGCATGTGTTTTATAAGAATGAAAAAAAATTAATTACAAAAGTCCAATTTTAATTAAAAACTGCACCTGTCATGTATTCAAAGAGTACAATGGATATTAATATTATTTTTACTCTTATGGTTTACCATAGTCTTCACTTATGGCAGACCAGTACAAAAATACAGATCATGACTCAGAAAATTATTTGCTTTAAACGAAGGGAAAGTAAGTCTTCTAGTAAAAAAAAAAAAAAAAAAATTAAAATAAATTTTTTTTTAATT